>JASTWP010003807.1:0-17221 GCA_030770255.1 Temnothorax ravouxi
ACTCTTTTCATACATGCTAAAAGAATTCGAGAGATAGATTACTTTAAGTTACTTTAAAAAATAAAGGTAAAGAATGTTGACGAGTCGAAGTACAACACAATCATATTTATTATAGTTAATTAGCATATAATTATATTAATTGACGTAAACAGCTCTATGTTTTGTATTAGGTTTCATCTTGAAAAAAGTATAATCTGATTGCTTAGGCTTAATTTTTAATATTTATTTTTAGCAGCGTTACTATAAATATGCTTCTTCTACTTGGAGTGCTATGATAAATTCATGACGCGATGCGTAGCGAAGATTCGAATCGACCCGAATTCTGGAGTAATGTTCGTTAGCGGCGCAGTAAGACTTACGAGCCTGCCGGGAGCGATTATGGCAATGGTCGACGGTACCGTCGCTAATCGAATCCATTCGACCCGACCGACGTCTCGGCCACTACCAACTGATCGCGATAGTAAATGATTTCGATCCACTCCCTTGCGTACTGTCCGATAAAAAGAGCATGGAGCCAACACGAATATAACAAAATGTAGCTTCTCCCTTCTCAAATTGATAATTAAAATATCTTTTAATGACGAAATCAATAACGAGTAACAGAAAGAAAAGTTTTATCAAAATTTACGTAATTATATTAGTAAGAAGTAACACACAATTACATGTGTATTATTAGTGGAGACCTCATTTATTAGTGTATCTATGTATGTACGTGTAAATTTTAAGATTTTGCGTTGATTATTTTTCTGCAGAACATTGATCCTATCGAGGAGCGACGATAGTGACGATCAAAAGGAAGGGACTAAAGAATAGTAGATAGACAGAAAGAGATCGCGGTACGTGTGCCGTGTCTTAAGGCCGCGGTAGTGGACACCGCACGAAGCATTAGCACACAATCGAAGCGACGAATCCGAATGCGAATGCGGGACGTTGGTGGTGCACAGCCGGGAGGTCGGAGGTTAGACCGCCAACTTGGTCTCCATTGTGTCGGCGGTCGTTCTCAGGTCCTACCGACCGTCTCGGCCCCCTTTCCGCCCTCCTTTCCCGTGTTCGGACGCAGAGTCCGCGCCCATTGTTCCGCGGCTTCCACGCTTACGAATCAGTTTAGCGCGCAATACCATTCGGTCAGCCGTGTATTTATTATTATTTCATGCCGGCAGCAAGCAGGCAAGAGAAGAGGGGCGGGGGAAGCATATGCGCGACCGTATCCCGATCGGACGTAGGAATTCTCTTTGTGCGCCAACCGCGTTGCCTTGTCATACCTAACTTCTGTGTATTAAAGTTCATTAACGTCATAACCTGATATTACTAGACGATTTTTTTTACCGGAATCATTGAAACCGTTGAATCGCCTCTAAATATTCATGTATGACATTGATAATAAACAGTGAAAGTTTGTCATCTGTGAGTATTTCATGTATGTCAAAAATTAAACATATATAAAATCGACATAAAAATATAGTTTTGTATTTGCAATCAATTTTTAATCGACAATGCACAAATATTTGAGATACCCGCTGCATTTGGAATACCTACATTGTTAAATATTAAAAGGTAAAATTTAAACCAATATATACCTTGAGTTAAATAACATTTTGTAATATTTAACTACCATGTGTATCGAAATTATTTTAACACAAAACAGTATTATTTTAGCTCTATTGGTTTAGTTAAATTAACATTGTTTTAGTTAAATAAACTGCATATTGAGTAGAAGCAATGGCGACCTATAGGAATGGTTTAAAAGATAACTCAAATTGAGTATAATTTGACACTACACGAATTTAACAGTATGGTAACTCTAGATTCTAGAAGTGTTAAACGCACTAATAAAATATACGTATACAACGAAATGATTAAAAACACATAATTTTTATGCACGTAATTTCAAACAGTATTTATATCTTTTTACTATTTCGCAGATATTCTCATTCTTAGAAAATAATAATCTTGCTAATTTGACTGATTTATAAAAAAAATAACTTTAGTTAACTTATACCCTCTTTGCAATGACTGTTTCAATCTTCCTTCCTGACAAAGACAATGATGTATCGACGTTGCCGACCTCACTCGTCGTTCGGCTAAAGGTCCACGAGACCGGCCGAAATCCGGGACAAGAAGCGAAATACCGCGAAACGATCGTTTTGTTTCTTTGCCTTCGATCGTCCGCCAATCGATAAGACCCATTGGCGGAGCCGATGAGTCGAACGGGATCGAACGACCGATTCGTGAGATCTGGGGAACGAGCAAAAACAAACCGGGCCAGACCGCGGCCCAATTTTCTTATCAGGCATGATTATTTGAAGTGACGTCCGAACAAACACATTTCGACTTCAACGACTTCAGTATCTTCGTCAATAAAGACTCGTCAAAACTTCGACGGTCTTGACCTTACAGAGTTCATCTCAACCTTATATAAGGGTTTACACGACAACATCCACAAGCGTCCGCACGATTGACAAGCGATTTAAGACAAGTGTGTGTGTGTGTTGACCACCCTCGAATCCGGCAAGTTTTTGCGTGGCATTAATTGGACCTGCTATAAAGCATAAACATCGCGCGAAGCTCGATCCCTCGTCGTTCGTTCCTGCGAACCGCTCCGTTCGTGCGGCCTCACGGATCGAGAGTCGAATGGAATAAACCGCGATCGTTCCGGCAAAAACTCGTCGTCTCCGGCAATCGCGCGGCATCGATTCCTCTCGCATCGACAGCGGTGCTCCGATCGACGTAAATCGTCAGTTCGACGTTCAATCGTTGCCCTTGATGATCGGGAAAGATTATTGCACCGCACTGCAATGTCATTCGAATGATGCTCCAATTTTTGCGGCTCTCACCTCTGACTTTTAACGTTAATTTTGACCTTCAATTCTTCCTGGTTCGTTTTCTTTTCACGATAAGTATAACCACTAAGACGAACTTAAATTGATTGGATGCATGACCTTATCGCAAGACAACGTATAATTGCTCAACATGCACATGAGGAAATATCAGAAAAAGTTTTATATCTATTTCTATAGATATATATTTTATTTTAAAGTATTATATGTAAAAAAGATTGTAAATTTGTATACTTCAGAAACTCTTGTGGCTATTGTAAATTACATTGCTGTTTGTAATAAAACTTTATTTTTTCCGTATTCCAAAAGAAACGTGCCACGTTAATGTGAGAGTCATTTAACTTGCACGTTAAAACTCGTACGTTATTATTAAACAGTGCACACCCGTCTTGGACCGCCCTCTCTTCCTCGATCGAAATCTAACGACGACGATGGCATACGTTCGATTCGACGCACGATCGATCCTTCGAGATCGCCTGAGAGCGCAGCGACAATCTTCGAGAGAGCGCGTCACCGCTCGTCGGCTGTCTAAACACACTTTAAAGATTTGAAAACGTAATGGTACCAGGCTTTGACCAGATTTGCATGTCACGGCCGCGCATCATATATCTGGATTTAGCGCTCCGGTTCCCCGTCTCTCCTTCTCCCTACTTCGGCGCGACGCGTCGCGCCGGGGATGGATACACGTGGAGGGTGCTTTCGGGATCATCGGAGGAAGCTGGCGGCGCGGCGTGTACGCGAAGACAGAGGGAAAACGAAGAGCTCGAATGGAAGACGCGCGGAGGAAAAGAGGAGCGAGGGGGGGGAGAGGGGCGGGAGGTATGTGTCAACGGGATACGCGGGAACATTAACACCGCCGGATTATCCAATGAACCGGAATGTGATTTACGGATCTTTCAGTGAGCTGGAGGGCTGGCGTGAATCGCGCGCCGACAGAGCAATCATATATAACACGTCGCGCCACATTGCCATTCCGAAATTGATCCTCGGAGCATGTTATGCGGACGCTATTCTTCTATATGTAATATCATTATTACGCAATTATATTTATTACATGAATGTATTCTCCATGGCATTTACCTGACGCATCCGATTACCTTCACGCTACATCGAGATCCTAGGATGTCCGTTATCTGCGAATTCTATCGTGATGAGGGCTCTAACGTCCATTCCGTATCTTCCGCGATCTTCATCACGCGGGATACTGGAGCACGCTTTAGGTATGCCGCGTATGCGTGCGCGAGTGCGTGCGTGAGTGCTTGCGGGCGTGTATGCGTGCGCAGGTAAGCGAATACGCACGCGTCCACGTGCATAATGGGGGTGTATAATGCGCGCGTGTGGAAGACAATGGGTGCATTGTGCAGGTAGATAACGCATACGTATATGCGCCGCGGGTGGGGACGACGAGGGGAGGACAGACGAGAGGAGGAGCGTATAGGGCGAGCGTCGTTTGGGCATATTGACAGACTAATGATCGCGTGGAACAAAGGCCAGACCGTCACGCGGTCACGTGGTCGTGTGATGGACCGTTTCCGGCGCGGCGGAGCGCCACGGCGAAGGCCCGCGCGATTCACTGCATTCAACCCCGGCGGGACTGAGCGAAGCGACTAGCTGCGCAGCCGACCGACCGGCAGACGACATGCATCAATCAGCGGAAAACGAAACGACCAGGTGTATCTGCCCCCGGTGTTATTTGGCTTTGCGCCGTTGATTCCTCGCGCGCGCGCACGCATGCTATCGCCAGCGTCACGGCCAAAAAATGGTCATTCCGCAGTGAGTTTCGATCGAGAGAATGATTTCGCTAATCCATTTTCGATCGTACGTTCCTGCAAGAATTTTTTTCATTGCCAAAAATGTAATGATATTAACTGACAATGAGAGAAATAATAAATTTCTTTTTATCTTCGTAATATTTGATTTACGTACAAGGATTAATAGTAGATGAGATATCATAATTAATGAACAGAAAGATGATTAATTCATATTGTGTGATACCATATTACTTAATAATTTGACGTGTGCAAAATTAATAAAAGAGTTAGCAGTTTAAGTTTGCGATAAGGAGATGCCGATGCATTCGCACCATTTTAAATTAGCGATTTGAAGGATCTTAATGACGCGTTAAGTGACGTTTAAATTTGCCTGCGTGGGGACGCGGGGGTGTCGTGGCGGTAAGCCGCCCGACGAACCCCTTTCAGTCGGTGGCACAGAGAGGGTGGCGGTTCCGAAGCTATTTTTGATCCTTCGACAGGAAAAGGGTTGTGCGCGCCTGTGTTAGGGAGGACCCTTTTAAATGCATAAATAATGAGAAGCCTGTTACCGGAATGTCCAGCGATATTGGATCTGTAGTTATTACGTGTGCACGCGGGATAACGAAACAATTTTTAATATTTCCTCTGAAATCTTATACATAAAAAAAAAGAGAAGAGAGAGAGAAAAGGCGTATAATTAATACAAATTGCTCACTCGAAGTTCTAACTTAGCAAAAATTTCGCCTCCACATTTCAGTCGTCTAAGCCGAGTCACGCAATGGCATTCCACGTTAACTTTCATTTGATGCAAGTGTAAACGTGGCACTTATAAAAGTCGCCGCTTATTTTTTACAAAAGAACACCTTTGCGTGTTGGAGACGGATTATTTTTAAGCCACCTTTAACTATATCAAATTTTTTAAAATCATTTTGTAATATTTTAAATATCATGAGTTTGCGTGAGTATTACAATTGCAAAATTCGTGTTTGCTATTAGTTTCAATTTTCATCAGCTCTGCCAGAGTAACGAATAATTTCTCCGTGTTCGGCAGAGCGATCAGGTGGCATTTGGCGGTTTGCTGGCTCGTTTAGGTAGACACAGAGAGACGCGGTCGGTTGTCGGGAACCTCATTGCGGCGACGAACACGGCGTTGTGGCTCCCTCGAGTTCCCTTGGTCCCTCCTCACCGTCCCCTCTGGCTCCATAAACGTATCGCTAGCTCCCTCAACTCGTCTCTCTCGTTCTCCGTCGTGCTTGACGTTCTCTCTCTTTCTCTCTCTCTCTCTCTCTCTCTCTCTCTCTCTCTCTCTCTCTCTCTCTCTCTCTCTCTCTCTCTCTCTCTCTTCTCTGTATATATATCTGCGAAGAGTGAGAGATAGCACGGAGAGGGCGAAGAGGTTTCAGAGAATACACGTATAGGTGGTACAGAGCAGCGCGGAGGGACGAGCGCGGGCGAGGAAGGATGGAAGCCGCTAATGAGACCGTGTGTAATTAGGGAGCTCTCGCGGCCTAATGAAGCGCTTACCTACCTTAGCTACCAACCCCCTTTGGCCCCGTGCCTCCTACACACGCCTACACCGATATACACTGACGGATATCCAACCGAGGTCATGGTGAACATCGGTGGTGGACCACAACGTCACGGTTCCTCTTCTTTCTCGCTGAGAAGCGAACACCGATGAAGAAGAGGAAGAAAACGACGAGGACAATGGAAACGAAGGTGAAGACGAAGACAATGACGATGACGATATAACGACGACAATCACCGCTCCTTCGCTTCTTAATTACTATCTTCGAAACGATAATCAACGCTTCGCGGTCGACTTGGAGATGCTAGAACGAGGCGAAGAAGACGAAGGTTACCACTACCATCGCTGTAAAATGGCAGAGAGTAGATACAACTCCGTACGACACGCTCGCATCTTCGGACCATTACAGGATTAAGTGACCAGGGATGTAGGGCTCTTGTTGCTAGAGTTCTCACCTCTGTATTTTGCGCGGGATAAATTTTAATTGATATGGGTTGACTAGGTTTATTAATTGAGATTCGTATTGCGTGTGAATATTGAAATCAGTATAATTTTATTTACAGTTCGTATAACTCCGCAATATAGATTCAGGGAAATGTTAAATAATACTATCCTCTGTAGCTTTGCAGTTAAACAAGATATATACAACTTTTTAGAGATCAATATCTGATGCGTAAGACATTCTCGCTATACAAATCTCAAATTATCGAGTTCTGCGGACAGAAAGATGCGTCCCTGCGCGCCCATGGGGGGCTAAGCGTAGGCCCCTTATCTCTCAATTCACTCATCGGGAGCGAGCGAGTGAGATTCGCATTTCTCTTCTTTCTCTCTCTTTCTCCCGCATTTGCTCTTCATCTTCTACGGTCGTTCGGTAAAACCGGGGGCCGAAGAGCGAGCAAGAAGGAGGAGCGCGACACACACAGGGCTGGGAAGACACGGCTACCGGAATCACGACTTAGCCTTCTCCACTCTTCGCGGATCGGCCCGTTATCTCTCTCTCCATTTGCATATTAAACTAACTCACAACGCGCGGCATATTTCAGGCAACCACGGGCGCGTGTTCGTATCCGCCATACGCACACAGAGAGAAAAAGAGAGAGAGAGAGAGAGAAAAAGACCGAGCGGAAAATAAACCGATCTTCGAAAGGGGGAAAGTATTACGGGAAAGATCGAGCGTCGTCGACCGAATCGGCCGCGTTCTTTTTGCCGGGTCGTTCTTTAACGACCAACTTGTTTCCAATATGCATTGATAAACCTGTCCGCGCGCGGCCCGGCTCCGATCGGCGACGCCGCGATTCTTGATTACCGACCGGATTACTCCGTAGCTCCGGGCCACTCATGGATCATCGGTTCCTCCGGGGCGATCGTGGATAAATTGCTCCGCTCCTGCAATCTTCTTAGCATCCGGGCGATCGCCTATCGCAGATACATTCGGCCGAGGCGAAAAGAAACCGACTTACAGAGATTGCAGACGGGCCTTGAGAAATCGCAGAATCTGACTTTGAGTTAGCATTCGAGTTAACTGGGTTCCGGTTTAATCGATAGGCGCGCGAGCCAACGCTCGCCTCGATCGCGGATCCACAAAACATGTTTCTCGACGTAGGAATTACGCTGTCCCGGCAATATCGATAATTAGATCAATAATTACTCTCTAATGACATATACGTGTAGCAGCCATCGAGATCGTTCCGCAGTCTTCGTTTACTGATTTTATCGAATGTTTTGTCCATGAAATAGAATTAAAATTCAATATTTTTCACTATGTACTTATTATATACCTATATTCTCATTATACATTTTTTTTCTTACTTTTTAAATAAATAATGAAATAAATACCTTTGCTAATAGATTTCTATAACTAAATATTGACGAGTTCGAACGACTATCGACGTTCGCAGATTCTCGATTTTGGAAATTGGGTGCAATTTTCGAAGCAACGACAAGGATGGGCAGAGTCTGAGCCGTGGCGGGACCGATAACCGATATGCAGATATTACCGGGAGTGCCATTATCCTAAGTTACGGACTGACGCGCGCACATATATAAACTCAGTCTCAAAAAAAGCGGTACACTAAAAATGTAGGAAAAATTAACCAAATTTCAAATGATCATAACTTGGTAAATAATAAGGATAAAAATATTTTTAAAAATGTAAAATAAAGTTTAAAATGTCTACTTTAAGAATATTTGAATGACAATAATGCTTAGCCATTTTTTTCAAAATAGCGGATGATATAATGAGAAAATGCAAAATTGATAATCAAAGGTCCAAGTTTAGGACGGTGCACGGAGTGAATCAGGTATCGCAGCGCAGTAGGACAAAATGCATCTGCAAGTATAGAGCGTTATCTTGAAAATGCTTCTTTACCAAGCTCGATGCAATAATTATTCGCTGAGTTATGCAAATTAAAAAAAAAGACAGTTTTTCAATTCAATTTGGAATAACTCAGCGAATAATTATCGCATCGAGCTCGATAAAGAAGCATTTTCAAGATAACACTCTATACTTTCAGGTGCATTTTGTCCCATTGGGCCGCAATACCTGATTCACGTCGTGCATCGTCACAAACTCGGACCTTTATTTATCAACTTTGCATGTTCTCCCTTTGTGCATTCGTCATTTTGAAAACATCGTCGCGAACAATTTCGATTTAAATTTCAAAAAGTAGGGTTTCAAAGCTTTTAAATTGTTTTTAAAATTTTGTGCTAGGACATTCAGGTTCCGAGATATTCAATTTCGAATTTGCAACAAGGTCGATTCAAGGAGCTAGAAGGCCCTGCGGTTCGTTTGGTTCTTTCATAATTTTAACAGCTGCGTTTATTATCCTCTATAATTTGCATAACTTGCACCATATTCTTTATTCAATAATTTGCATCATTTTGAAGGCCAGAAAAAGGAAGGCAAAATTCAATTAAGTTCTTCATTTTTCGCAATCAATATTACAAAATAAAGATGAATTGTGTTTTAAGGTATCACAGTTATTAGCTCAAATTATGGTTGTAAATGGAAGTTTTTAATCGATCTTTTACAGGGTTACAATTCTCATCCACCACTACCCTCATCTCCACACTTAACCTTTTTGGACCAACGGCTTAACGTCTCTTCCGAAAGACGGAATCCACTTTCCTTCGCACGAGAGTGAATTTTTCGCGCGAGGGGCGCAGTTATCAGAATATTAAAATTTTATGTTTATGTGCTCAAGTGGACTCGAACCTGGTTAGCCAGATTACGAATCTGACGCTCTATCACTAGACCATACTGCCACCCCAACTTATGGTTGTAATTCTTCCAAAAATAAACCGCTTTACTGATTGGAATTGCATCTTATTGTGTGTGTGTGTGTGTGTGTGTTTGCATACCACAAGGACAAGGACCCCGTGGTTCGTCAGCTCCACAGTATTTCAAGACTTTAAACCCTCCTTGCGGTGTGTGTGTGTGTGTGTGTGTGTGTGTGTGTGTGTGTGTGTGTGAGAGTGAGTGAGTGAACCACAAAAGATAAGGACCCCGTGGTTCGTCAACTCCACAGTATTTCAAGACTCCAAACCCTCTTTGTGGTGTGTGCGTGTGCGCGCGCGTGTGTGTGTATGTGTTTTTATACCACAAGGATAAGGACCCCGTGGTTCGTCAGTTCCACAGTATTTTAAGACTCCAAACCTTCCTTGTGGTGTGTGGGTGTCTGTGTGTTGTGCGTGTGAGTGTATGTGAGCGTGCGTATGTGCGTGCGTGCGTGTACACAGGTGTGTGTGTGTGTGTGTGTGTGTGTGTGTGTGTGTGTGTGTGTGTGTGTGTACCACAAGGATAAGGACCCCGTGGTTCGTCAACTCCACAGTATTTCAAGACTCCAAACCTTCCTTGTGGTGTGTGGGTGTCTGTGTGTTGTGCGTGTGAGTGTATGTGGGCGTGCGTATGTGCGTGCGTGCGTGTACACAGGTGTGTGTGTGTGTGTACCACAAGGATAAGGACCCCGTGGTTCGTCAACTCCACAGTATTTCAAGACTCCAAACCTTCCTTGTGGTGTGTGGGTGTATGTGTGTTGTGCGTGTGAGTGTATGTGAGCGTGCGTACGTGCGTGCGTGCGTGTACATACACACGTGTGTGTGTGTGTGTGTGTGTGTACCACAAGGATAAGGACCCCGTGGTTCGTCAGTTCTACAGTATTTTAAGCCCCAAACCCTCCTTGTGATGTGTGGGTGTGTGTGTGTTGTGCGTGTGAGTGTATGTGAGCGTGCGTACGTACGTGCGTGCGTGTACACACGTGTGTGTGTGTGTGTGTGTGTGTGTGTGTGTGTGTGTACCACAAGGATAAGGACCCCGTGGTTCGTCAGTTCCACAGTATTTTAAGACTCCAAACCCTCCTTGTGATGTGTGCGCGCATACGTGTGTATTAATAATGGGTATGACCTCCCCGTGCGCGTATTACTTCATTCATTCGATAGGGCATACTCCTTATTAGTTTTTTAATTTCATCCTGCGTAATTGTGTTCCATTCGTTTTCAAGAACTCTTCGAAGTTCTTGCAGTGACTGAGGAGCAGGTACGTGATTTCGTACTTTCCTGCCGAGGTTGTCCCATAAGTGCTCAATGGGATTTAAATCTGGACTACATGCTGGCCAATCAAGTCGATTTATGCCAGTTTCGTCAAGGAAATCAAGCACTCTTCTTGCAACGTGTGGTCGAGCATTATCTTGCATAAACAAGAAGTTCTCTCCGATAAAGGGTGCGTATGGAACAACATACGGAATGAGTACGTCTTCCACGTATACATCTGCGTTCATGTTGTTGTCAAAAAAATGCAGATCTGTATGAGCATTTGCTGAAATTCCTGCCCAAATCATTACAGAGCTTTTATTGTAGCTATGCCTCTCACTTACAGTACAGTCTGCGAATCGTTCTCCACCGCGACGATAAACTCGTTCTCGTCCATCTGGAGAATAGAGACGAAAACGAGATTCATCGCTAAAGAGTACTTTGCTCCAATCTGCGTAAGTCCAGTCTCTATGCTCAACTGCAAAATTGAGTCGAGCTACGCGATGGCGACGTGTAAGCAAAGGTACAGTCGCTGGCCTGCGTGAAAGCAGATTTTGTTCCGTTAATCTTCTCCGAACGGTGTTAACGGATACATTACGGTTGCGGACATCCCTTAAATTATTTCGAACTTCAACCGCTGTTCGATATCTGTCTCTTAACGAATTTGAAACAATAAATCGGTCATCAATGTTATTGGTACATCGAAGGCGTCCCGAACCAGGCCTTCTCTGGAAAGAATTGGTGTCTAAGTACCTGGCATAAGCACGTTGCACAGTTGACACTGACAGATCAAGTATCTCAGCAACGTACCTTCGACTTCTGCCATCTTCAATTAAAGCAACAACTTGAGCAGCCTTTTCAGGATTTATCGTCGCCATTATCGACCAGTAATTTCGAATCGAAACAATTAATTATGGTTTAAATTGATGAAGTCGCACGAATCAACGCGCCTCGACAAAGGAAAAGATCACTGGAAAAAATAGTATGGGTAACGCTTGTCGGAGTAAACACTTTTGGAAAAGAAAAATTGTTCGTCTTTGTTTATTGCCTTTGGCTGATGGCAGAAAACAAAACGTAGGCTCTTACGCATACTACATATCGTAGTCATGCATTGCATCACGTCTATGACTACGATAGACGTAAGAGCCTACGTTTTGTTTTCTGCCATCAGCCAAAGAGGCAATAAACAAAGACGAACAATTTTCCTTTTCCAAAAGTGTTTACTCCGACAAGCGTTACCCATACTATTTTTTCTAGTGATTTTTTCCTTTGTCGAGGCGCGTTGATTCGTGCGACTTCATCAATTTAAACCATAATTAATTGTTTCGATTCGAAATTACTGGTCGATAATGGCGACGATAAATCCTGTAAAGGCTGCTCAAGTTGTTGCTTTAATTGAAGATGGCAGAAGTCGAAGGTACGTTGCTGAGGTACTTGATCTGTCAGTGTCAACTGTGCAACGTGCTTATGCCAGGTACTTAGACACCAATTCTTTCCAGAGAAGGCCTGGTTCGGGACGCCTTCGATGTACCAATAACATTGATGACCGATTTATTGTTTCAAATTCGTTAAGAGACAGATATCGAACAGCGGTTGAAGTTCGAAATAATTTAAGGGATGTCCGCAACCGTAATGTATCCGTTAACACCGTTCGGAGAAGATTAACGGAACAAAATCTGCTTTCACGCAGGCCAGCGACTGTACCTTTGCTTACACGTCGCCATCGCGTAGCTCGACTCAATTTTGCAGTTGAGCATAGAGACTGGACTTACGCAGATTGGAGCAAAGTACTCTTTAGCGATGAATCTCGTTTTCGTCTCTATTCTCCAGATGGACGAGAACGAGTTTATCGTCGCGGTGGAGAACGATTCGCAGACTGTACTGTAAGTGAGAGGCATAGCTACAATAAAAGCTCTGTAATGATTTGGGCAGGAATTTCAGCAAATGCTCATACAGATCTGCATTTTTTTGACAACAACATGAACGCAGATGTATACGTGGAAGACGTACTCATTCCGTATGTTGTTCCATACGCACCCTTTATCGGAGAGAACTTCTTGTTTATGCAAGATAATGCTCGACCACACGTTGCAAGAAGAGTGCTTGATTTCCTTGACGAAACTGGCATAAATCGACTTGATTGGCCAGCATGTAGTCCAGATTTAAATCCCATTGAGCACTTATGGGACAACCTCGGCAGGAAAGTACGAAATCACGTACCTGCTCCTCAGTCACTGCAAGAACTTCGAAGAGTTCTTGAAAACGAATGGAACACAATTACGCAGGATAAAATTAAAAAACTAATAAGGAGTATGCCCGATCGAATGAATGAAGTAATACGCGCACGGGGAGGTCATACCCATTATTAATACACACGTATGCGCGCACACATCACAAGGAGGGTTTGGAGTCTTAAAATACTGTGGAACTGACGAACCACGGGGTCCTTATCCTTGTGGTACACACACACACACACACACACACGTGTGTACACGCACGCACGTACGTACGCACGCTCACATACACTCACACGCACAACACACACACACCCACACATCACAAGGAGGGTTTGGGGCTTAAAATACTGTAGAACTGACGAACCACGGGGTCCTTATCCTTGTGGTACACACACACACACACACACACACACACACCTGTGTACACGCACGCACGCACATACGCACGCTCACATACACTCACACGCACAACACACAGACACCCACACACCACAAGGAAGGTTTGGAGTCTTAAAATACTGTGGAACTGACGAACCACGGGGTCCTTATCCTTGTGGTATAAAAACACATACACACACACGCGCGCGCACACGCACACACCACAAAGAGGGTTTGGAGTCTTGAAATACTGTGGAGTTGACGAACCACGGGGTCCTTATCTTTTGTGGTTCACTCACTCACTCTCACACACACACACACACACACACACACACACACACACACACACACACCGCAAGGAGGGTTTAAAGTCTTGAAATACTGTGGAGCTGACGAACCACGGGGTCCTTGTCCTTGTGGTATGCAAACACACACACACACACACACACAATAAGATGCAATTCCAATCAGTAAAGCGGTTTATTTTTGGAAGAATTACAACCATAAGTTGGGGTGGCAGTATGGTCTAGTGATAGAGCGTCAGATTCGTAATCTGGCTAACCAGGTTCGAGTCCACTTGAGCACATAAACATAAAATTTTAATATTCTGATAACTGCGCCCCTCGCGCGAAAAATTCACTCTCGTGCGAAGGAAAGTGGATTCCGTCTTTCGGAAGAGACGTTAAGCCGTTGGTCCAAAAAGGTTAAGTGTGGAGATGAGGGTAGTGGTGGATGAGAATTGTAACCCTGTAAAAGATCGATTAAAAACTTCCATTTACAACCATAATTTGAGCTAATAACTGTGATACCTTAAAACACAATTCATCTTTATTTTGTAATATTGATTGCGAAAAATGAAGAACTTAATTGAATTTTGCCTTCCTTTTTCTGGCCTTCAAAATGATGCAAATTATTGAATAAAGAATATGGTGCAAGTTATGCAAATTATAGAGGATAATAAACGCAGCTGTTAAAATTATGAAAGAACCAAACGAACCGCAGGGCCTTCTAGCTCCTTGAATCGACCTTGTTGCAAATTCGAAATTGAATATCTCGGAACCTGAATGTCCTAGCACAAAATTTTAAAAACAATTTAAAAGCTTTGAAACCCTACTTTTTGAAATTTAAATCGAAATTGTTCGCGACGATGTTTTCAAAATGACGAATGCACAAAGGGAGAACATGCAAAGTTGATAAATAAAGGTCCGAGTTTGTGACGATGCACGACGTGAATCAGGTATTGCGGCCCAATGGGACAAAATGCACCTGAAAGTATAGAGTGTTATCTTGAAAATGCTTCTTCATCGAGCTCGATGCGATAATTATTCGCTGAGTTATTCCAAATTGAATTGAAAAACTGTCTTTTTTTTAAATTTGCATAACTCAGCGAATAATTATTGCATCGAACTCGGTAAAGAAGCATTTTCAAGATAACGCTCTATACTTTCAGATGCATTTTGTCCCACTGCGCTGCGATACCTGATTCACTCCGTGCACCGTCTTAAACTTGGACCTTTGATTATCAATTTTGCATTTTCTCATTATGTCATCCGTTATTTTGAAAAAAATGGCTAAGCATTATTGTCATTCAAACATTCTTAAAGTAGACATTTTAAACTTTATTTTACATTTTTAAAAATATTTTTATCCTTATTATTTACCAAGTTATGATCATTTGAAATTTGGTAAATTTTTCCTACATTTTTAGTGTACCGCTTTTTTTGAGACTGAGTTTATATACAGCAACTTGACGGCGCCGAGACCCTCGCACGTTATTCGTTTTTCCGTGCCGAGCTCTTTTCGCGAGTAAGTAGTCGCAGTTAGCTCCCTTCGTGGAATATTCGAGCTTGGACCCCGCATCGGCCTTGCTCCTCCGCGAAGAACGGAGCCTGGAAACGGGCCGCAATCCCGAAAAACTGCCTCGGCACGTCGTCGACCTTCCGCTAAAGCATTATGCATTCCCGTAAACGGATCTCGGTCGTTTATTGAATGTTTACTACGCAGTACGCAAATGCCGCTCCAGTTATTTACGGCGTGCCAGGAAGTAATGGGAGGAAGGGGGGCCTCGTGCATCAACCGCTCCCTGGCACTTACGTCAGAGAAGCGCGACGGGGGAGAGTTCCGGGACATATAATGCCTGTATTGCGGGAAGCTGGCGCTGAGTTCCCCGCTCGCACGACAACGCGAGGGAAAGACGATAGCGATGATGCAATGCGCGCTACCAATGCACTCGCCGCGAATACGGCCGTATCGCTCGTTATAAATCGACACGACCCGGTGAGCCATGGAGACTACCCGCGTATATGCGTACGAATGCGAGACCATTCGAATCTTTTCTCTCTCTCTCTCTCTCTCTCTCTCCCCCTCTCTCTCCGCTAAGATATAAGTGCAGAAGCGCGCGGACGTAATAATATATATTCGTCGGGAAGATGGAAAGCTGTCGGGGGTTGTCTAATCCCTTACATTTTCTATTCCGAACCGCTTTACATTCCTCGCTCGGACGTGCAGAAACTGCGTGGCATTACGTACCTCTATCTTCACTTATCTTTAGCGAGCGATCCGTCTCGCTGTCCGATGTGGCGCCGCGCTCGCTCATTACTTCTTCCCGGTAACGCTTAAGCGCGCCTTCGTTATTCACCTACGCGTATACGCGGATGTATACGTGCGTGCGTATATGCGTGTGTTGTTACCTGCAGGGTACTTTAGGCGAATCGACTTTGTCGATTCGGGGGAAAGGGTAAACGAGTGGCTACCGCATCCCGACAACATCTTAATTCGCGATAAAAGGTATTAGGACTGGAAGCGAAACGCCTGGACGAAACGACGCCGTCGCCGTCGCCGCCGCCGCCACCGCCAGCCACCACCGTCGTCGCCGCCTCCGGCCCTGGAACTTGAACTGGAACTCCGGTCTGGATGGGTGTGAGACACGCAGGGCTCTCTCATTCCGTGTATCCATGGACCGCGACAAGATTAGCATCGCTATTTGGTTACACGCGAAAGAGACACCCGGCTACTCACACCGACTACCGGGCGTTTCTCTCCTCAATCATTTACCACCACGAAGAAGCTACCTGCGATCGAGCGATCGGGTTCGAGGGAACGACGCCGGTAGTTTGCGTACAGTGCGATTTAACAGTGCGCTTCGGGTGCGCTATAACGTATTACGAAATCGCCTATCGGCGAGACTCGCGGAGCAAAACCCGTTTCTCTTCGGCTAGTGAGAACATACGGGTAGTGACTGTCCGGTGAACTAGACGTAATCGGCTTAATGACAAAGTATAGCGTGCCGTATCATTGTCCGCTCTCGTAAAGATGCATATCGTCTCGGATGTATGGTACACCTTAGAAGTGGTGTATTTTATGCGAATCGTTGATAATGGGAGTGAATAACAGCTATGTAATTATTTGTCGTTTAGAATTTAAAGAGTTTTTGCGGAAGCGATCAATTCTCAAAAGCTCGTTAAACAAAAGTCGTCTGGGAATTTCTTCGAAAATGCAAAACGTCATTGTTACGATACTTTAAACGTCGCGTCGGATGCATGCGTCATAATGTTATGTACCTGAAACGGTATATTATCTTGGTATAAATAGACAACTTGTTAAACATAGATAAATATGAGCAGCCAAATATAATGAGTGTTTTTCCTGTATTACTAAATTATCACTAGTTTCCTGACTTGCACTTCGGTACAACGATAAGCTAATCGTTAGCTCATATGTTTCGAAAACTATATTTACCTTCGGCTTTTATAGAAAATCGATATACAAGCGTCATTAATTTGCAGAGAATCCTGAAGTATTCTTCGTGATTTACGTTTTTTGATATCCGAAATTAATTTTTCTCACAATCCCAGCAGGCAAAATCCTCTATTGTTTTTTCACAAAACAACAGAAGCAATTAAAAAAAACTGACAGATATTTTTAAGCAATATTATCCTGCAGAATAATTAACTCTGCAGTTTA
>JASTWP010003808.1:0-17215 GCA_030770255.1 Temnothorax ravouxi
ATTTCTCTTTTTTTCTTCCTTTTTCCTCTCACACATTTCCTTATACTCCTTCTTTCCTCTCTTATAATCTTCTTTGTGTTTTCTTCCTCTTTTCCAGTCTCTCAATAACTTTTCTAACTCCTTCCTCTTCTTCCTACAGTCCTTATTTCATCATCCTCCCTTTCCTTCTGTCCCTCTTTTTACTCTTCTTACCCTTACTTCCATTTTAATTTTTTGTCAACTTTTTGACCTCTTCATCTATTGCCCCCTACCTATTTCTTCTCCGTCCTTCTCCTAAACTCCTCTCTCGCCTCTTCCGACCAGTCCGTCTTTTCCACCCACCTCTCTTCCTCCGCTATTGTCCCTCTCCTCTCACCAAACCTCCCTTTGTCCACCCGTACTGCTACTGATTGGTGATCCAAATCTACTTCACACCTCACCTCCAATCTTGTCACTCTTTCTCAAGCCTTCCTCTCTTCTATTGCGTAATCGATCACTGTTTTCCCCTTCTTCTTTTAAAAGTCACCTCCCCTTTCTCATCTCCCTACTTTACTCCGTTCATATTTCCCCACCCTTTTTCCACCCATCTAATTAGCCCTTTCCCCTGCCGATTTATCATTTTATCTTTTGGTTTTTCTTTCAACTCTTTCTTCTCCATTCTCCAGCGCTCCTTTCTCTCCTGTTCTCTCATTAGAAATCGCCCCCCACTATCCATCTCTCCTCTCTTCCCTTCCTCCTCCTTTACCGATTTTATCTCACCCATTATCTTGTCCAAGTTGTCCGCTTACGTAAACTGTTGCCAATCTCCATTTCTTCCTTCTTCCATCTTACTTTTCTAATCATTAAACCCTCTTCCTCCAACCATTCTTCTTCCCTTCTTTCCCCTTCTAATCTTTTTCTGACTCCCATCATTATCCCACCTATTGCTCTTTCTTTTCTTCCAATTCTTTCTTCCTTTGCACCCTGTATCCTCCAGTTAAACTTCTTTGGCACACTATTCTTCATCTTCTCCCATTCCTTCTGTTCCAGCCACGTCTCCACCAACCCTACGGCATCTCACTCTTCTATCTTTTCCCAAAATCCTTCCTGTTTTCTCTTCACTTCCGCTACATTCCAAAAGCCTATCTTTAGGCTTCCTTCCTTCCTGCTCCTTCCCCTTCTCCTCCCTTCTGCATTCCTTTCTTCCCCCTTTCTCACCTTTTTTTCTCTCTCTTTCACTCCTTTTTACTTTCCCCACTCTACTCTCTCTGACTCCTCTCCCCCTTTCCCTCAGCCTCATCACACTCTCTTCCTCCCTACTCTTTCTCTCCTCCCTCTTTTCTCCGCCTTTCCTTCCCATCGTTTTTCCTCCCTCCTCACTACCTTTCCTTTTCATTTTTCCGTCTCCCTCTCTTCTACTCTTTTCCTGCTCCTCTGTTCCTCTTTCTCCCCTCTTCTTCTTTTTGCTCCTCTCTTATTTTTCCTTCCATCTATCAGAACTTCTTTTTCCTCATCCCAACTCCACCACTTGCCCTCTATCCAAATCTTTCCGTACTTTGCCCAAGCTCTTCCTCCTATTCCTTTTCTCATTCTCAGCTGTCCTCTCCATTGCATTTTTCTTTCCTTCGAGATCATGTCATTCTCTATTTTTTCCAATCTCCCTTTTAACACTTTCTTCCTCTGCATTACCTCTCTTTTTCTTACTCTATCTTTTGACCTAACTAAAACCATTTTCTTCTCTTTCCCCGTCTTTCTTCCTATCTGTTTTGTCTTCTCTATTCCTCCCTCCACCCCCATATTTATAGTCATAGCTTCTCTACCGCTTCCTTTAGCCTTCCTTCCTCCACTTCCACGCCTTTCACTACTACATTGTTCCTCTTTCTGTCTCTTTCTTCTAACTCTCTCCACCTTTCTAGCTCTCTTACCTTCGCTTCTATTGCTTTATCTCTTTTTCCTACTTCCCACTTTCCTTCCTCTTTCACCTCTCCCTGCCCTTCCTTCCTCCCATCTCTCTCCCTCTCTATACTCTCCAGCCTTCTTCTCAACTCTCCTATCTCCTTCTTCAATTCCTCACTTTCCTTCTGACATTTCACCTCACTCTTTCTACATCCGCCTTCATCTTCCTAATCTCATCTCTTATCATTTCTCTCTCTTTCTTGCTTTCTACCCCTTGCTCTTTCTGTTCTTTCCTTAATTCCCGTATTTCCTCCATCATTTTACTTATTATCCCTACCATCTGTTCTTTCCCCTCTGGCGATCTCACCATTTTCCTACTCCTTTTAAACGCCTCTTCCTCCTCTCCGCTTCCCTTTTCAATCTTTTTCTTTTAAAATACTTATCTATACTCCTTTCACTACATATACTCGCACTTCTCTCTCTCTCTCCCTTGCGCTAGACACCTTACCTATTCTACCTATTATCTTTTTGAGCTCCTTCTCCGCTTTATCCTTCTTCTCACTTCCCTTATTAATCACCTCTACTCTTCTTTTTACTTTCTGCCTTCCTCTCACCTTCTTTATTCTATCGTCTCCTTCTCTCTCCTATCTCGCTTCAAATCTACTGCCGCCCTACTCCTTCCCCTTGTCTCTCCGAGTCACCACTTGTTCTCTCAGCCTTTCTTACTCTTCGCCACCTCTCAACCGCCTGCTATTTCACTTTCTCTCTAAGGTGTCCCTAACTTTTTTCTGACCACACACGGTTACTACCTAATATCTCCTCTCCTATCTTTCCTTGCTTCTCGTCACCACTTCCACCGCCGTCGCCACCTCTCTTTTCCCCCCACCACTACTCTCTTCTTTGCTGCTATTCTTAATCTCACTCTACGCCTTATTTTTCGCTCTATCGCGCTCGCTAACCACCCGCTTCCACCCTTATACCAGGAGTCCCTCTTCCTCCCTTATTAATTAATCACATATTATTTTATTTTTTAGACTCCCTTGTACTTTTTCAATCTTTTTCATTTTTATTCATTCTCCCTCATTCTATCTCATATTGTTTTATTTTGTTTGATTCACTCTGTTACGTTCTTTCACCTACTATCTTCATGTAGTCTCCTTTCACTATCTTCATATAGTTTCCTTCATTCTCATCCATTCTGTATCATTTTTCTAATTTTATTGCATTTTACTGCATTATCTTCTCTTATTCTTTTTTATTCTTACTTGTTCTGACTCATTCATTTTCGCTCATTGTCTTCTCTTTATTTCTCTCATTCTTTTTTATCTTCTCTGATTTTCTATGATTTTTGTTCATATCCTGTTATTCAATTTTATCCTCATCTATTCCCTTAAATTCATATCCTGTCGTTCCTAATTCTGTCTCTTTTCGCATTTTACAGTCATTTTTTCTTATTCTCACTAATTCTCTCTCTCTCTCTCTCTCTCTCTCTCTCTCTCTCTCTCTCTCTCTCTCTCTCTCTCTCTCTCTCTCAAAAAACGCCAAGTACACATAATATATTTTGTAAAAATTTACAAGTACACGCAATATATTTTGTAAATTCAAAAATCTAATTTAAGTGGTAGCTTTATTCTTTTTTACAAAATTATGTTACCTAACTCAACTCAAGTAACATGTATTTCAAAAAAGATGTAAAATCTTTAAATAAAATTGTGCCAATTGCAAAGAGAATATGTATATTGCTTTGAAAAATAATTGTTGTGCAACTACTTCTAAAAAATAAAACCTAAGTGATACCTTTGTATTCCTATTCAATAAGGGTCTTCCTATTCCAACCCAAGTGGTGTAATAGCTTCTTAATTCTCCTTAACAAATTTTTAATATTACAAAAAATCATTTTAATCACAAAGAATTAAAAAAGTAACAGTACAAAATAAAAATATTTAATTAAAATAAAATAAATAATTTTTTCTTATAAAAAAACAGCGCTGCTTTTTTACTCCTGTCGCATTCTTTTCTAAATTATGTTTATTGTCTTTTTATTCAATCAAAAATCTTAGTACTAATGTTTAAATTTTAATGATTACATTTTAAAGTCTAGCAGCGCCAAATTTTCTTACAAGAAAAATTTATTTATTTTATTTTAATTAAATATTTTTATTTTATACTGTTACTTCTTTAATTCTTTATGATTAAAATGATTTTTTGTAATATTAAAAATTTGTCAAGGAGAATTAAGAAACTTTGGTTGAAATAGGAAGATCCTTATTGAATAGGAACACAAAGATACTTGGGTTTAATTTTTTTTAAGTAGTTGCACAGCAATTATTTTTCAAAGCAATATACATATTCTCTTTGCAATTGGCACAATTTAATTTAAAGATTTTACATCTTTTTTTTTTTCAAAACATTAATAATATTTAAATAAAAGTGAATTATAGATTACTTAAAAAATTTGTAATTTGTTAGAGAAAAATTTCTAGTTCATGAAAGTTAGTATTTAGGGGAAAATGAATTAATTTCTTTGCAAATTGGTAATTAGTAGAAATAAATTCTTTATTATTAAAATAATTAATAGTTTATTAAAAATAAATTACTATTTATTGAAAAATTAATAATTAGGAAAAAATAATTATTAATTTTTTCAACAATAAATAAATAGTCTCAGGTAAATTACTTATATTTTAAAAATTATTAATTTATTAAATATAAATAATTTAATTATTGTAGTTAAATGTGATTTAAAAAAGGTAATTATGAAGGAAAAGGGCTTCTTCACTGATTTGACTGAAACTTCACAATTTTGTGTATTTTATTAGTGCGTAAAACATGAATCTGTAAGTTAAAAGTGTCGTTCTCAATTAGGAAAAAAGTTATTAAGTACTGAAATTGATATCTGTGTGATTAGAATGTCTGTCATATTAACATAATGTAGATGCACATGGTCATGCGTAAAAATGTATGAAATTATAGTAATAATACAGTGTAACAGCAACCTACCCTATAATAGACTGGCGCTTTACTTTAATTATGTGTTATTATTTGACTTTATATTTATTATACTTTGCATTTTTATATAGACTTTTCAATATACCAATTATTTTCTACTTTTTTTAAATCAGAAAATAATTGATATAACCATGTAATTAAAAAAGATAATAGAAATAGAAAAAAAAATGTTTTTTTAAAGCAAAAAATAATTGATATATTAAGAGTCTATATAAATACAAAGTCAAATAATAGCACACAATTAAAGTAAGGCGCCAGACTATTATGAAAAATTGCTTTATACTGCACTTATTGTAATTCCACTCTTACGTCACTATGGATGATCATGTGTATACATATAACAGACATCCTAACCATGCAACAATCAATTTCAGTATTTAATAATGTTTTTCCTAAAAAAAATTGAGAGCGACAGTTTTAACTTACAGATTTATGTTTTACGTACCAAAATACACAAAATTGTAAAGTTTCAGCTAAATCGGTAAGAAAGTCTCTCTCCTTCATAATTACCTTAAAAAATAATTATGTTAATGTTATATATAATATTCCAAAACAATAATTTAATTATAATTATATTGCATAATCTTACCTTGTTAAAAATTTCATTTCCAAAAAGTTTGCCGTACTCCAAAGTAAAATCTCAATGTAATAACAGAGTTCAAAAAGTTAGTATTTAAATAGAGAGAATCATGTATGCGCTCAATTACGAGAAAATCCATTATTCGCCAGTCTTCAAATATCTACAAAAAAATCCTCTGATGACTGACAATGAAATATAAAAATTCGAGGTAGTTCGCATTAAAAATATAAACTGTTTGTCCACCACTTCCAAAAACTTCGCAATTATAATTTTTATTATGATATATTTAGATTAAATATTAATTAATCCTTTTAGAGTCTAATTTTTTTGTGTGTGTGAGAAGAACATATTAATTTAATTATGTTTTTAAATGTTAGAGATTGCTGAATACGAATATAAAATTTATTTTGTTGTTATTGCTTTCATGAATAATTAATATTTTCATACACTAAGATATAATCAACGTCTATCACAATATGGACTCGAATCAATTAATTAATATTTTAACTTGCCTATAATCCGAATTGCGCTACAGATCACTTTCTCGTTCTCTTCAATTTTTACAAGACAGCAATTGCGTGTGTGATTTTGGATGCACCTTCCTTCTTAAAAAATCTTTTCCAATATCAGCTTCCTCCGATTAATCTATAATATTATATGATATATTGATGATCACACACACACACACACACACACACACACACACACACACACACACACGCACGCACGCACGCACGCACGCACGCACGCACGCACGCACGCACGCACGCACGCACGCACGCACGCACGCACGCACGCACGCACGCACGCACGCACGCACGCACGCACGCACGCACGCACGCACGCACGCACGCACGCACGCACGCACGCACGCACGCACGCACGCACGCACGCACGCACGCACGCACGCACGCACGCACGCACGCACGCACGCACGCACGCACGCACGCACGCACGCACGCACGCACGCACGCACGCACGCACGCACGCACGCACGCACGCACGCACGCACGCACGCACGCACGCACGCACGCACGCACGCACGCACGCACGCACGCACGCACGCACGCACGCACGCACGCACGCACGCACGCACGCACGCACGCACGCACGCACGCACGCACGCACGCACGCACGCACGCACGCACGCACGCACGCACGCACGCACGCACGCACGCACGCACGCACGCACGCACGCACGCACGCACGCACGCACGCACGCACGCACGCACGCACGCACGCACGCACGCACGCACGCACGCACGCACGCACGCACGCACGCACGCACGCACGCACGCACGCACGCACGCACGCACGCACGCACGCACGCACGCACGCACGCACGCACGCACGCACGCACGCACGCACGCACGCACGCACGCACGCACGCACGCACGCACGCACGCACGCACGCACGCACGCACGCACGCACGCACGCACGCACGCACGCACGCACGCACGCACGCACGCACGCACGCACGCACGCACGCACGCACGCACGCACGCACGCACGCACGCACGCACGCACGCACGCACGCACGCACGCACGCACGCACGCACGCACGCACGCACGCACGCACGCACGCACGCACGCACGCACGCACGCACGCACGCACGCACGCACGCACGCACGCACGCACGCACGCACGCACGCACGCACGCACGCACGCACGCACGCACGCACGCACGCACGCACGCACGCACGCACGCACGCACGCACGCACGCACGCACGCACGCACGCACGCACGCACGCACGCACGCACGCACGCACGCACGCACGCACGCACGCACGCACGCACGCACGCACGCACGCACGCACGCACGCACGCACGCACGCACGCACGCACGCACGCACGCACGCACGCACGCACGCACGCACGCACGCACGCACGCACGCACGCACGCACGCACGCACGCACGCACGCACGCACGCACGCACGCACGCACGCACGCACGCACGCACGCACGCACGCACGCACGCACGCACGCACGCACGCACGCACGCACGCACGCACGCACGCACGCACGCACGCACGCACGCACGCACGCACGCACGCACGCACGCACGCACGCACGCACGCACGCACGCACGCACGCACGCACGCACGCACGCACGCACGCACGCACGCACGCACGCACGCACGCACGCACGCACGCACGCACGCACGCACGCACGCACGCACGCACGCACGCACGCACGCACGCACGCACGCACGCACGCACGCACGCACGCACGCACGCACGCACGCACGCACGCACGCACGCACGCACGCACGCACGCACGCACGCACGCACGCACGCACGCACGCACGCACGCACGCACGCACGCACGCACGCACGCACGCACGCACGCACGCACGCACGCACGCACGCACGCACGCACGCACGCACGCACGCACGCACGCACGCACGCACGCACGCACGCACGCACGCACGCACGCACGCACGCACGCACGCACGCACGCACGCACGCACGCACGCACGCACGCACGCACGCACGCACGCACGCACGCACGCACGCACGCACGCACGCACGCACGCACGCACGCACGCACGCACGCACGCACGCACGCACGCACGCACGCACGCACGCACGCACGCACGCACGCACGCACGCACGCACGCACGCACGCACGCACGCACGCACGCACGCACGCACGCACGCACGCACGCACGCACGCACGCACGCACGCACGCACGCACGCACGCACGCACGCACGCACGCACGCACGCACGCACGCACGCACGCACGCACGCACGCACGCACGCACGCACGCACGCACGCACGCACGCACGCACGCACGCACGCACGCACGCACGCACGCACGCACGCACGCACACACGCACGCACGCACGCACGCACACACGCACGCACACTATCTGTATACTACGTTTACGCGAGTGTTACTTCTGTACTTAAATATGATAATTCCTCCACGTAAAGCGGAGTTTTGTAATAGCTTATGATAATTCATCCCGCGTAAACGAGTAAATTATCGTAAATTACTACAAAAGTAACGCTCGCGTAAACGTAATAACGATCATGACTGTCACTAATACCTATCTTCCGACCCGCTGATATTTCGCCTCTTGCGATACTCATATCAGGATTCGTGGCACTTCAATCCTTACGTGACGCGATCGAAATTCAGAATTAATCACATTAATATTAACCTCGCGACACGACGCAAAATAATTAATAACCTCGCGACACGACGCGGGACGATTAACCTCGCGACTTGACGCGAGCTGTCACATCACGATTTCACGCACTCACGACGCACATGCACGAAGCTCGCACGAAACTCGCCGCGATCTCCCGCGATCACCCGGCTTCGACCGGCCAATCACGCACGCGGAAAAGCGGCAACACTACGTGCGAGACTATTCGACTCGAAACGCTCACTTCTCGCGTACACATGAATTTTTTTATATAGGACTAGCACGCAGCGCGCGCTAACGCGCGCGCTTTCACGTCCAAACCTTTTCCGTTCCATTCACCTTAAAACACTCGTCCCACATCACCATTTCTCTCCGTTAAAATGTATTCCCTTTCTCATCCACTGTACCAATGTCCATTCGCCACCTCTCGTTCTTTTTTTCTCTCCGCTCACTTCACATATCTGTCTCTCCCATATTTTGTTTTCTTCTTTCTTTTTACTTCTCGCATAAGACTTATCACACTTCGCTTCCTCGGCTCTTTCCCAACCTCTCACTTACCACTTTTCAGACATCTTCCCAAAATCCTTCTGTTCACTGAATCAAATGCCGCCCTTAGATCTACAAAAGCAGCTACTATCTTCTTTTTCTTTTAATCGCTTCCCTATCGTATAATTTAGTGTGTAAATGTTGTCCACCACTCTTCTTCCCTTTCTAAACCCTGCTTGGCTATATGGTATCATCCCCTTCTCCTCCATCTCTTCCCTCAACCTATTTGCTAATACCAACGCGTACACTTTGTACGCCGTCGGTATCAGCGTAATCCCTCTATGCTCACTCACCTCTTTTGCCCCTCTCTTTTTCACTATCGGAACCACTACTCCGTACTTACACGCCTCGGGAAAACCCTCTTCTTTCCATACCCTCCTGCATATTTCCCATAACGCCTTTCTTAAACCACTCCCCATAAATCCACACTTCATTTCCTATCTCGTCCTCTCCCGCCGCTTTACCTTTTTTCAGCCCTTTCAGCACTCTCTCTACCTCCTTCCATCCTATCTCCTCCCCTTTCTCCACTTCCCCCTCCGCACCCTGCTCTCCCTCCTCTCCTTCTCCTAGCCTTCGCTTGTATTCCGTTCCTTCTAACATCTCCCTAAAGTATTTATCCCACTCCTCTATTGTTATCTCCTTATTAATTTCTACCCTTCTTCTCCTTTCCTTGTTTATTACTTCCCACACCTGCTTCTCTGTTCTCGCCTCTCTTGCCTCTTCCAGCAGATTTCTCTTTTTTTCTTCCTTTTTCCTCTTACACATTTCCTTATACTCCTTCTTTCCTCTCTTATAATCTTCTTTGTGTTTTCTTCCTCTTTTCCAGTCTCTCAATAACTTTTCTAACTCCTTCCTCTTCTTCCTACAGTCCTTATTTCATCATCCTCCCTTTCCTTTGTCCCTCTTTTTACTCTTCTTACCCTTACTTCCATTTTAATTCTTTTTGTCAACTTTTTGACCTCTTCATCTATTGCCCCCTACCTATTTCTTCTCCGTCCTTCTCCTAAACTCCTCTCTCGCCTCTTCCGACCAGTCCGTCTTTTCCACCCACCTCTCTTCCTCCGCTATTGTCCCTCTCCTCTCACCAAACCTCCCTTTGTCCACCCGTACTGCTACTGATTGGTGATCCAAATCTACTTCACACCTCACCTCCAATCTTGTCACTCTTTCTCAAGTCCTTCCTCTCTTCTATTGCGTAATCGATCACTGTTTTCCCCTTCTTCTTTTAAAAGTCACCTCCCCCTTCTCATCTCCCTACTTTACTCCGTTCATATTTCCCCACCTCTTTTTCCACCCATCTAATTAGCCCTTTCCCTGCCTATTTATCATTTTATCTTTTGGTTTTCTTTCAACTCTTTCTTCTCCATTCTCCAGCGCTCCTTTCTCTCCTGTTCTCTCATAGAAATCGCCTCCCCACTATCCATCTCTCCTCTCTCCCTTCCTCCTCCTTTACCGATTTTATCTCACCCATTATCTTGTCCAAGTTGCCGCTTACGTAAACTGTTGCCAATCTCCATTTCTCCTTCTTCCATCTTACTTTTCTAATCATTAAACCGTCCTCCTCCAACCATTCTTCTTCCCTTCTTCCCCTTCTAATCTTTTTCTGACTCCCATCATTATCCCACCTATTGCTCTTTCTTTTCTTCCAATTTTTTCTTCCTTTGCACCCTGTATCCTCCAGTTAAACTTCTTTGGCACACTATTCTTCATCTTCTCCCATTCCTTCTGTTCCAGCCACGTCTCCACCAACCCTACGGCATCTCACTCTTTTATCTTGCGACGCCGTCGACGATGTCCTTGCGGTCTCGCCAGCCGCGGAGGAGCGCGCGGCCGTTTACTTACGTTGCTCTCTCCTAATATCTCTCAACCAACCGAGAAGTGGGCGCCAGGTGCGGTTCCCCGCACCACGATACACAAAAACGTAATTGACCGAGAGCTCTCAGGCGTGAGTCCTTTTCAATAATCGTGGATGGAATAAGAGAGGAAGCGTAGCGCAATCAATGTCTCAGATTAGTAACAAGAAAAGAGTATATTTAAAGAAAGCAATAAACATAGAGAAAAGAATATATTCACAAAAGGCAATGGACGCAGAGAAAAGATTCTTAAGAAAGCAATAACGCAGGTAAACACGACGAAAATATTACGCGTCGCACTGCGGGTCCGCGCAAGCGCGGAATTACGACCTGGGTGCCCCCGGCACACACTCGCCGAGTTGAACGGCGATCCCGCTCGATTTCGCTAGAATATTTTTCGACGTAAATTCCACGGAGTCCTCCCTTAATCTCGCGGCATTACGTTACTCCCTCCCTGAACTTCGCGGTACGGACGACGGAAAATAACGCGGAACAATCGTCGTTCTCCGATAGAACGCAATTCGCTTAACTCCTACTCACGAAAGAACGTGTCAACATTTACTTACAATTAACGCGAGACAATCGAACGAATCCTACACAACGCTAACGGCTCCGGTGCCGAACTTTTATTTCCGCGACGCAAATGGCCATAAAATACCCGTGCACGGGGCGACTTTACAAAATCGGAATGGCCGCACCGCTCCCGCGAGCGTGCGGGCCCCGACTCGACCGCGGATCGATCCCACGATCACACGAATCCCGAATTATTCGCGAATCTCCTGATTGCGCGAGTCTCAACACGTATCACGAAAACGCCCCGAGTCACGGCGCGGTCACGCGAATCTCACGCCGGACTCGTCCCACCACGTAACACGACACAATCTACACGATTCCGTCACGATCGAATTAACATCGTCACCCGGACAATATCACACGCTTTGACTGCCGGCGGCCGCGACTTTACGCCCCCGAGACGGGCCCTCGCTACGTCCTTTGAAACGGGCCCTCCCGCGGTATTCCTCGTTCGTTTCCCTAAAGCGGACACATTACTTCGCGGTACTACGCGACTCCCGGGAGGGCCTCCCTACGACCTTACTTCGATGGAGAGCTGAGCAGTGGCCTTACAATGTGGCGATGAACCGGCAAGCTCGATGTCGCAGTCCTCGGAGGGCCTGGGTGGTACCTCTCGGAAACGCTGGCTCGCTCGACAGTGGCGATCTCGGCCTGGCGGGATCACGCTGAGCTTGCGCGCGCCCGCGCGCCGGTGTTCCAGGCCCTATCGGGTGCTGCCCTCAGGATCCTGCCGATGTCACCAGGCGATCGGCGCGCCTCATTGGAGCGCCCCTCGCAGCTGCTTCCGTCCGCTGGCGGTAATTTCAAATCCGCCCACGTGAGCCCGGCTGTCCAGGCCGCGGCTCACAAACCGGTGCCTCGACGGTCCGGCTGGCCAGGTCGGGACTCGTCGACCGGTGGCGGTATTCCCTGTCCGAGGGACCTTCGTCGGGGCGTCCCCCTCCGCGTCCTCCGCGTGCACGTGGCCGGTAACCCGGGCCTCGGACCGGTCGCGCTGCCTTCGGCGCTTTTCGGCGCACTCCTTGCCACCGTCCGTGCTCCAGCGTGATCCGCCGCCGACCACCCATCCATGCGGGTGCCTCCGCGGTACTCCTCCCGTAGGTCCCACGGTGCGGCATACGCCGTTACATATGACCGTGGCCACATTGCTCCGCATCTCCCTGCAAATCTCTTTAAACGACATTAAACCTAAGCTCCTGCGCTCCGCCCGTCTCGGGCGGAGGCACCACCCCTTGACGTCCCCCCTCGGCCGAGCGATCCTCCGGAACGGGACGCTGACAATGTCACGTCACAATCTTTTCCCAAAATCCTTCCTGTTTTCCCTTCACTTCCGCTACATTCCAAAAGCCTATCTTTAGGCTTCCTTCCTTCTGTTCCTTCCCTTCTCCTCCCTTCTGCATTCCTTTCTTCCCCTCCCTTTCTCCCCTTTTTTCTCTCTCTTTCACTCCTTTTTACTTTACCCACTCTACTCTCTCTGACTCCTCTCCCCCTTTCCCTCAGCCTCACTCACACTCTCTTCCTCCTTACTCTTTCTCTCCTCCCTCTTCTCTCCGCCCTTCCTTCCCATCGTTTTTCCTCTCTCCTCACTACCTTTCCTTTTCATTTTTCCGTCTCCTCTCTTCTACTCTTTTCTGCCTCCTCTGTTCCTCTTTCTCCCCCTTCTTCTTTTTGCTCCTCTCTTATTTTTCCTTCCATCTATCAGAACTTCTTTTTCCTCATCCCAACTCCACCACTTGCCCTCTATCCAAATCTTTCCGTACTTTACCCAAGCTCTTCCTCCTATTCCTTTTCTCATTCTCAGCTGATCCTCTCCATTGCATTTTTCTTTCCTTCGAGATCATGTCATTCTCTATTCTTTCCAATCTCCCTTTCAACACATTCTTCATCTGCATTACCTCTCTTTTTCTTACTCTATCTTTTGACCCAACTAAAACCATTTTCTTCTCTTTCCCCGTCCTTCTTCCTATATGTTTTGCCTTCTCTATTCCTCTCTCTACCCCCATCTTTAGCCATAGCTTCTCTACCGCTTCCTTTAGCCTTCCTTCCTCCACTTCCACCCCTTTCACTACTACATTGTTCCTCCTGCCCACTCCTACACCGGAGTCCCTCTCCCTCCCTTATTAATTAATCACATATTATTTTATTTTTCAGACTCCCTTGTATTTTTTCAATCTTTTTCATTCTTATTCATTCTCCCTCATTCTATCTCATATTGTTTTATTTTGTTTGATTCACTCTCAGTTACGTTCTTTCACCACTATCTTCATGTAGTCTCCTCCCACTATTTTCATATAGTTTCCTTCATTCTCATCCATTCTGCATCATTTTTCTAATTTTATTGCATTTTACTGCATTATCTTCCGTCGTTCTTCTTTATTCTTACTTGTTCTCACTCATTCATTTTTGCTCATTGTCTTCTCTTTATTTCTCTCATTCTTTCTTATCTTCTCTGATTTTCTCTGATTTTTGTTCATATCCTATTATTCAATTTTATCCTCATCTATTCTTTTAAATTCATATCCTGTCGTCCTAATTCTGTCTCTTTTCGCATTTTACAAGTCATTTTTCTTATTCTCACTAATTCTCTCTTTTGCTCTCCCTCTCCCCTCTTCCTCTCCCTCCCTTTCCCTCCCTTCCCTCCTTTTCCCTATTTCTCTCTTCCTCTCTCCCTTTCCTTCCCTCACCTTTTCACTGATTCTCTCCCTTTCTTTCTCCCCCTCTCTCCATCCATCCCTCCCCCCCTTTCTCCCCCACCCTCCCTCCCTCTTCACCCTCCCCCCCTCTCTCTCTCCTCTCTCTCTCTCTCCTTTTTTCTGTCTGTTGCTCTCCTTCTTCCTTTTTTATTTTTCTCTCCTTCTATTTTTTTTTAACTTTATGATATCTTAATCATAAAGAATAACAGCATTATATATTACATCAAACACGCTGTAGACATCTTCATTGTTGATGTGATCATGATTATAGCATCAGTTATATCAATTATTATTTAAAAATTTAAAGAAACATATTGGCTTTTTCATGTCACGCGATGATTCTACGTAAAAATTTTTTTTTTTTAATAAGACAGACTTTAAAAAAACTCTAAAAATAATGAAAAATAAAAAAAATTAACAAATAAAGATTCAAAAGTATGAGATAATACTTTTAAGATTTTTTTCAATTTTTTGAAGTCGGCGCCAAATTAATGATATTTTTAAATATTCTTTTCAATTTTTTGAAGTCGACGCTAAATTGATTTAGTAATTATTAATTTAGGCCCTGACTTCAAAAAATTGAAAAAAGAAAAGCTTAAAAATATTATTAATTGGCGCCGACTTTAAAACATTGAAAAAAATTTTTAAATGTATTATTTCATACCTTTTAAATCTTCTTTATTTTTTAATTTTTTTCATTCTTTTTAGAGCTTTTTTGAAGTCAAAAGTTTTTTTTAATTCATACTTCTTTAGTGCGTTATTCAATTGATACGAAATCAAAAATAATAATTTATTATTTTTGTAATTATTAATTATGCATATATATATTTTCTTACTGCTCCTTACCTTGATGTTCTAACGCGATATTTAGGACAGTGAAAACCGCATCCGTCCAGTAGTTTCAGAAAAAATCGTAGACATACCCACATACATCATGCTCGCCGAATTGAGAACCTCCTTTTTGAAGTCGGTTAAAAACAAATTATATTTAATTTTTTATCATGAAATTAAATTTTACACGTGACTGTTATGTCACATAGAGATTGATATATAAATCTATTTAAAAAAATAGAAGAAACAATTAAAATTTTAAAAATTGCTCAGAAATTTAAAAAAAGATAGAACTGACTTCAAAAAAATGCCTTTGACCAAACTTAAGACGATCTTAGATATAAGATCCGACTATGAATACCGCCCATAATCCTTCCTTGAAAAATGAGGATTCCTTGGTCGGTATTCATAATCGGTTCTTATATTTAAGACCGTCTTAAATACGATCTTAAGATATTATGAATCAATCACAGAGCCGTATTAGCATAGATATAGACAAGGATATCACTTACATTGCACGCACACATACGCACGAATCGTCATATACACTGTACTCTTATATTAGACTTCTAATCTCGATTTTGAAGGTTCATCGATATTTTCCTTGTTGTGCAATTCAGGGAAACTCGTTTTCACGTTCATATCAATGGTATATCTCTTATATGAAGCACATCTTGATGAGTTGATGGCAATCGCTGCAACTCGAGACACCATATTGGGATAAAAGTAGGTAAGGAAATCTGTAATTCCGTAGTTTTTTCTCGTTTTCTATATAAAATCGAAGTTTTCCTGAATCATTGATGTATGTACTGCAATTATGGAGAAGCATTTTTAATTCTGTCAAATCAATCAATACGACGTTACATTAAGTAGAAGAAGAATGGTAGTTTTATTGGTAAAACAGACGACTCCAGCATCCCTTTAATAATCTTAAAGTCCCAAGAAGAATACAAAAAAACGTCTTGGAGTTCACAATTTAAGTGCTGACTGACTTTGATTCGATGTTGCATGTATGTACACTGACCAGCAGGAATACCTGGACATTTTAATATGACCTATATATATATTAGGGTGTGTCATTTTAGGGCGACTTTTTTTTTTCATTTCACGAATAGCATATATACTTCCAGGAAGGTAAAATAAGATACCTGGTAAGGTTTGAGCCCTTAATATTAATATTAACAGGTCGCTCATCGCGATTTTTTATTTTTTATTCAGTAAGATGGAAAAAATTTTATAACTATCTAACAAACAGTAATACAGCATTTTTATACATACATTTTTTGTAGTAAATTTACCGCTCTACAAAAAAGATCTCTTATCATTTTTTCATAAATTCAACCGTTCAAAAGATATTCAAAGTTAAAGTTTGATAAATTTTATAAAACTGTTTTTGCTTCTTATGAATTTTGTATCATATCGACTATCAATAATTATGAAATAACCAATACATATTTTTGTAGAAAATTGAACGATCTACAAAAAAAGGTCTCTTGTGTTTTCTTCATAAATATAACCGTTTAGACAATATTAAGGTTAAAACTTTGAACTTTAAACCTTAATATCGTTTAAATGGTTATATTTTTGAAGAAAACATAAGAGACCTTTTTTGTAGATTGTTCAATTTTCTACAAATATATGTATTGGTTATTTCATAATTATTGATAGTCGATATGATACAAAATTCATAAGAAGCAAAAACAGTTTTATAAAATTTATCAAACTTTAACTTTGAATATCTTTTGAACGGTTGAATTTATGAAAAAATAATAAAAGATCTTTTTTGTAAAGCGGTAAATTTACTACAAAAAATCTATGTAGAAAAATGCTGTATTACTATTTGTTAGATAGTTATAAAATTTTTTCTATCTTACTGAATAAAAAATAAAAAATCACGTTGAGCGACCTGTTAATATTAATATTAAGGGCTCAAACTTTACCAGGTATCTTATTTTACCTTCCTGGAAGTATATATGCTATTCGTGAAATAAAAAAAAATCGCCCTAAAATGACACCTTAATATATATATATATATATATATATTAATGCTTCACCTTCTGGTGTTACATAGCAGTTTTAGCCTGCCAGACTTTACACAATTAATACGTTTGTC
>JASTWP010003809.1:0-17211 GCA_030770255.1 Temnothorax ravouxi
TTCGGACCGCTTCGGAACCTAATAGTTTTCGATAGAACTTTTCATGGGAAGAACAAAACTGTCGACAATAAAGAGAGTCTATTTTTTTGGGTGCACCCTATGAAGGGCTGTAACTCTTGAAATATCGTTCGGACCGCTTCGGAACCTAATAGTTTTCGATAGAACTTTTCATGGGAAGAACAAAACTGTCGACAATAAAGAGAGTCTATTTTTTTGGGTGCACCCTATGAAGGGCTGTAACTCTTGAAATATCGTTCGGACCGCTTCGGAACCTAATAGTTTTCGATAGAACTTTTCATGGGAAGAACAAAACTGTCGACAATAAAGAGAGTCTATTTTTTTGGGTGCACCCTATGAAGGGCTGTAACTCTTGAAATATCGTTCGGACCGCTTCGGAACCTAATAGTTTTCGATAGAACTTTTCATGGGAAGAACAAAACTGTCGACAATAAAGAGAGTCTATTTTTTTGGGTGCACCCTATGAAGGGCTGTAACTCTTGAAATATCGTTCGGACCGCTTCGGAACCTAATAGTTTTCGATAGAACTTTTCATGGGAAGAACAAAACTGTCGACAATAAAGAGAGTCTATTTTTTTGGGTGCACCCTATGAAGGGCTGTAACTCTTGAAATATCGTTCGGACCGCTTCGGAACCTAATAGTTTTCGATAGAACTTTTCATGGGAAGAACAAAACTGTCGACAATAAAGAGAGTCTATTTTTTTGGGTGCACCCTATGAAGGGCTGTAACTCTTGAAATATCGTTCGGACCGCTTCGGAACCTAATAGTTTTCGATAGAACTTTTCATGGGAAGAACAAAACTGTCGACAATAAAGAGAGTCTATTTTTTTGGGTGCACCCTATGAAGGGCTGTAACTCTTGAAATATCGTTCGGACCGCTTCGGAACCTAATAGTTTTCGATAGAACTTTTCATGGGAAGAACAAAACTGTCGACAATAAAGAGAGTCTATTTTTTGGGTGCACCCTATGAAGGGCTGTAACTCTTGAAATATCGTTCGGACCGCTTCGGAACCTAATAGTTTTCGATAGAACTTTTCATGGGAAGAACAAAACTGTCGACAATAAAGAGAGTCTATTTTTTTGGGTGCACCCTATGAAGGGCTGTAACTCTTGAAATATCGTTCGGACCGCTTCGGAACCTAATAGTTTTCGATAGAACTTTTCATGGGAAGAACAAAACTGTCGACAATAAAGAAAGTCTATTTTTTCGGGTGCACCCTATGAAGGGCTGTAACTCTTGAAATATCGTTCGGACCGCTTCGGAACCTAATAGTTTTCGATAGAACTTTTCATGGGAAGAACAAAACTGTCGACAATAAAGAAAGTCTATTTTTTTGGGTGCACCCTATGAAGGGCTGTAACTCTTGAAATATCGTTCGGACCGCTTCGGAACCTAATAGTTTTCGATAGAACTTTTCATGGGAAGAACAAAACTGTCGACAATAAAGAAAGTCTATTTTTTTGGGTGCACCCTATGAAGGGCTGTAACTCTTGAAATATCGTTCGGACCGCTTCGGAACCTAATAGTTTTCGATAGAACTTTTCATGGGAAGAACAAAACTGTCGACAATAAAGAAAGTCTATTTTTTCGGGTGCACCCTATGAAGGGCTGTAACTCTTGAAATATCGTTCGGACCGCTTCGGAACCTAATAGTTTTCGATAGAACTTTTCATGGGAAGAACAAAACTGTCGACAATAAAGAGAGTCTATTTTTTTGGGTGCACCCTATGAAGGGCTGTAACTCTTGAAATATCGTTCGGACCGCTTCGGAACCTAATAGTTTTCGATAGAACTTTTCACGGGGAGAACAAAACTGTCGACAATAAAGAAAGTCTATTTTTCGGGGTGCACCCTATGAAGGGCTGTAACTCTTGAAATATCGTTCGGACCGCTTCGGAACCTAATAGTTTTCGATAGAACTTCTCACGGGGAGAACAAAACTGTCGACAATAAAGAAAGTCTATTTTTTCGGGGTGCACCCTATGAAGGGCTGTAACTCTTGAAATATCGTTCGGACCGCTTCGGAACCTAATAGTTTTCGATAGAACTTTTCACGGGGAGAACAAAACTGTCGACAATAAAGAAAGTCTATTTTTCGGGGTGCACCCTATGAAGGGCTGTAACTCTTGAAATATCGTTCGGACCGCTTCGGAACCTAATAGTTTTCGATAGAACTTCTCACGGGGAGAACAAAACTGTCGACAATAAAGAAAGTCTATTTTTTCGGGGTGCACCCTATGAAGGGCTGTAACTCTTGAAATATCGTTCGGACCGCTTCGGAACCTAATAGTTTTCGATAGAACTTTTCATGGGAAGAACAAAACTGTCGACAATAAAGAGAGTCTATTTTTTGCGGTGCACCCTATGAAGGGCTGTAACTCTTGAAATATCGTTCGGACCGCTTCGGAACCTAATAGTTTTCGATAGAACTTTTCATGGGAAGAACAAAACTGTCGACAATAAAGAGAGTCTATTTTTTTGGGTGCACCCTATGAAGGGCTGTAACTCTTGAAATATCGTTCGGACCGCTTCGGAACCTAATAGTTTTCGATAGAACTTTTCATGGGAAGAACAAAACTGTCGACAATAAAGAGAGTCTATTTTTTTGAGTGCACCCTATGAAGGGCTGTAACTCTTGAAATATCGTTCGGACCGCTTCGGAACCTAATAGTTTTCGATAGAACTTTTCATGGGAAGAACAAAACTGTCGACAATAAAGAGAGTCTATTTTTTTGCGTGCACCCTATGAAGGGCTGTAACTCTTGAAATATCGTTCGGACCGCTTCGGAACCTAATAGTTTTCGATAGAACTTTTCATGGGAAGAACAAAACTGTCGACAATAAAGAGAGTCTATTTTTTTGCGTGCACCCTATGAAGGGCTGTAACTCTTGAAATATCGTTCGGACCGCTTCGGAACCTAATAGTTTTTCGATAGAACTTTTCATGGGAAGAACAAAACTGTCGACAATAAAGAGAGTCTATTTTTTTGCGTGCACCCTATGAAGGGCTGTAACTCTTGAAATATCGTTCGGACCGCTTCGGAACCTAATAGTTTTCGATAGAACTTTTCATGGGAAGAACAAAACTGTCGACAATAAAGAGAGTCTATTTTTTTGCGTGCACCCTATGAAGGGCTGTAACTCTTGAAATATCGTTCGGACCGCTTCGGAACCTAATAGTTTTCGATAGAACTTTTCATGGGAAGAACAAAACTGTCGACAATAAAGAGAGTCTATTTTTTTGGGTGCACCCTATGAAGGGCTGTAACTCTTGAAATATCGTTCGGACCGCTTCGGAACCTAATAGTTTTCGATAGAACTTTTCATGGGAAGAACAAAACTGTCGACAATAAAGAGAGTCTATTTTTTTGGGTGCACCCTATGAAGGGCTGTAACTCTTGAAATATCGTTCGGACCGCTTCGGAACCTAATAGTTTTCGATAGAACTTTTCATGGGAAGAACAAAACTGTCGACAATAAAGAGAGTCTATTTTTTTGGGTGCACCCTATGAAGGGCTGTAACTCTTGAAATATCGTTCGGACCGCTTCGGAACCTAATAGTTTTCGATAGAACTTTTCATGGGAAGAACAAAACTGTCGACAATAAAGAGAGTCTATTTTTTTGGGTGCACCCTATGAAGGGCTGTAACTCTTGAAATATCGTTCGGACCGCTTCGGAACCTAATAGTTTTCGATAGAACTTTTCATGGGAAGAACAAAACTGTCGACAATAAAGAGAGTCTATTTTTTTGGGTGCACCCTATGAAGGGCTGTAACTCTTGAAATATCGTTCGGACCGCTTCGGAACCTAATAGTTTTCGATAGAACTTTTCATGGGAAGAACAAAACTGTCGACAATAAAGAGAGTCTATTTTTTTGGGTGCACCCTATGAAGGGCTGTAACTCTTGAAATATCGTTCGGACCGCTTCGGAACCTAATAGTTTTCGATAGAACTTTTCATGGGAAGAACAAAACTGTCGACAATAAAGAGAGTCTATTTTTTTGGGTGCACCCTATGAAGGGCTGTAACTCTTGAAATATCGTTCGGACCGCTTCGGAACCTAATAGTTTTCGATAGAACTTTTCATGGGAAGAACAAAACTGTCGACAATAAAGAGAGTCTATTTTTTTGGGTGCACCCTATGAAGGGCTGTAACTCTTGAAATATCGTTCGGACCGCTTCGGAACCTAATAGTTTTCGATAGAACTTTTCATGGGAAGAACAAAACTGTCGACAATAAAGAGAGTCTATTTTTTTGGGTGCACCCTATGAAGGGCTGTAACTCTTGAAATATCGTTCGGACCGCTTCGGAACCTAATAGTTTTCGATAGAACTTTTCATGGGAAGAACAAAACTGTCGACAATAAAGAGAGTCTATTTTTTTGGGTGCACCCTATGAAGGGCTGTAACTCTTGAAATATCGTTCGGACCGCTTCGGAACCTAATAGTTTTCGATAGAACTTTTCATGGGAAGAACAAAACTGTCGACAATAAAGAGAGTCTATTTTTCGGGTGCACCCTATGAAGGGCTGTAACTCTTGAAATATCGTTCGGACCGCTTCGGAACCTAATAGTTTTCGATAGAACTTTTCATGGGAAGAACAAAACTGTCGACAATAAAGAGAGTCTATTTTTTTGGGTGCACCCTATGAAGGGCTGTAACTCTTGAAATATCGTTCGGACCGCTTCGGAACCTAATAGTTTTCGATAGAACTTTTCATGGGAAGAACAAAACTGTCGACAATAAAGAGAGTCTATTTTTTTGGGTGCACCCTATGAAGGGCTGTAACTCTTGAAATATCGTTCGGACCGCTTCGGAACCTAATAGTTTTCGATAGAACTTTTCATGGGAAGAACAAAACTGTCGACAATAAAGAGAGTCTATTTTTTTGGGTGCACCCTATGAAGGGCTGTAACTCTTGAAATATCGTTCGGACCGCTTCGGAACCTAATAGTTTTCGATAGAACTTTTCATGGGAAGAACAAAACTGTCGACAATAAAGAGAGTCTATTTTTTTGGGTGCACCCTATGAAGGGCTGTAACTCTTGAAATATCGTTCGGACCGCTTCGGAACCTAATAGTTTTCGATAGAACTTTTCATGGGAAGAACAAAACTGTCGACAATAAAGAGAGTCTATTTTTTTGCGGTGCACCCTATGAAGGGCTGTAACTCTTGAAATATCGTTCGGACCGCTTCGGAACCTAATAGTTTTCGATAGAACTTTTCATGGGAAGAACAAAACTGTCGACAATAAAGAGAGTCTATTTTTTTGGGTGCACCCTATGAAGGGCTGTAACTCTTGAAATATCGTTCGGACCGCTTCGGAACCTAATAGTTTTCGATAGAACTTTTCATGGGAAGAACAAAACTGTCGACAATAAAGAGAGTCTATTTTTTTGGGTGCACCCTATGAAGGGCTGTAACTCTTGAAATATCGTTCGGACCGCTTCGGAACCTAATAGTTTTCGATAGAACTTTTCATGGGAAGAACAAAACTGTCGACAATAAAGAGAGTCTATTTTTTGGGTGCACCCTATGAAGGGCTGTAACTCTTGAAATATCGTTCGGACCGCTTCGGAACCTAATAGTTTTCGATAGAACTTTTCATGGGAAGAACAAAACTGTCGACAATAAAGAAAGTTCGAACAATATTTCAAAAGTTACAGCCCTTCATAGGGTGCACCCAAAAAAATAAACTTTCTTTATTGTTGACAGTTTTGTTCTTCTCATGAAAAGTTATATCGAAAACTATTATGTTCCGAAGCGATCCGAACAATATTTCAAAAGTTACAGCCCTTCATAAGGTGCACCCAAAAAATAAACTTTCTTTATTGTTGACAGTTTGGTTCTTCCCATGAAAAGTTCCATCGAAAACTATTATGTTCCGAAGCGATCCGAACAATATTTCAAAAGTTACAGCCCTTCATAGGGTGCACCCAAAGGCTTAAAAATAAACTTTCTTTATTGTTGACAGTTTTGTTTTTCCCATTAAAAGTTCTATCGAAAACTATTATGTTCCGAAGCGATCCGAACCATATTTCAAAAGTTACAGCCCTTCATAGGGTGCACCCAAAAAATAAACTTTCTTTATTGTTGACAGTTTTGTTCTTCCCATGAAAAGTTTTATCGAAAACTATTAAATTCCGAAGCGGTCCGAACGATATTTCAAGAGTTACAGCCCTTCATAGGGTGCACCCAAAAAAATAGACTCTCTTTATTGTCGACAGTTTTGTTCTTCCCATGAAAAGTTCTATCGAAAACTATTATGTTCCGAAGCGATCCGAACAATATTTCAAAAGTTACAGCCCTTCATAGGGTGCACCCAAAAAATAAACTTTTTTTATTGTTGACAGTTTTGTTTTTCCCAAGAAAAGTTCTATCGAGAACAATTATGTTCCGAAGCGATCCAAACAATATTTCGAAAGTTACGGCTTTTTATAGAGCACACCAAACAGCTAAAAAAAATAATTTTCTTTATTGAGGGCATATTTGTTCTTCCCGTAAAAAGTTCTATCGAAAACTATTATAGCCCGAAGCGATACGACCAATATTTCGAAAGTTACGGCCCTTCATATGCACACCAAACAGCTAAAAAAATAACTTTCTTTATTGAGGGCATATTTGTCTTTCCCACGAAGATTTCTATCGAAAACTATTATGGCCCGAAGCTATCCGACCAATATTTCGAAAGTTACGGCTCTTCATAGGGCACGCCAAACAGATAAAAAAAATAACTTTTTATTGAGGGCATATTTGTTCTTCCCGCGAAAAGTTCTATCGAAAACTATTATGGCCCGAAGCGATCCAACCAATATTTCGAAAGTTACGGCCTTCCATAGGGTGGAAGGTCGAGGTCTTTCCCAAAAAGCTAGTCGAGAGAATTACATTGTGTGGTCTTTCGAATGAAAAGTCGAGGAAGTCACTTCGTGTGTTCGTTTCAAATAATTCATCAATTCGTTAAGATTTCGCAGTGTCAGGGAAAGATAAGTTTTGCGAACTTTCTATAATTCCTCTGCGTGCGAATAATAAAGCGAGCGTGATTAGTAATTTGGGATCGCACCCGGGTAACGACCGATAGCCGTTTGCGAATTAATTTACCTCGCCCTCTGTACTTGTGTACAAACAGTAAACATATTTATTATTGTTTATAAGAAACAAGAATAACCATTCATTTCGCAATTTCTCTCCGTAATCCTGATACATATGCGGCGCGAGTGCGAGTACGCGACATTGAAAAACATTGTTCGCAAAATACGTGACGAGCCAAGCAGCGTGAAGATAATATTCGAGGAAGGAAGGAAGGAAGCGAGTCTCTCATCAAGGCAATCGGGAGACTTGTGCGTTCTGTGTGATCGCTTAAAACACAGTGGCGACCAATATTATTCATCTGAAAGTAAGTCCTACATATCCAAGATCACAAGTTCGGTCACAACCTTACCCTGCCCTATCCGCACTTTTTTACCCTCTCCCCTTGCCTTTTATGCAATTTGAATTATCCTTCGTCTTATCCTCCTTTCTTCCCATGTTAAATTTTCCTCAATCCACGTATTTTCATCTTTCAATTTCCACTTATTCCTCATTATTCTCGCCTTCTCTTCCTCACTTCTTACTCTTACCACCGCCATACCTCCCTTCTCTCTCCTTTCCGCGTCTATTTTTCTGATTTCCTCTATCTTAACCTCCACTCCTATCTTTTTTATCACCTCCTCTATTCCCCCTTTTATTCCTCCCGCCTCCTCTTTTACTTCTTTTATCACAACATTTCTCTTCCTTTCTCCCCTCTCCTTCATTTCATACCTCCTCTCCAGCAATTCCACCCTCTCCTTCCAATAAGGTTTCTTTCTCTCCTCCCCCTTCTCAGTCCTGCGCTTTCTTCTGCCCCTTTTCCTCCTTCGTGCCCTCCCTCCTTAGACTCCATTCTCATCCCTTCCAGTTTTCGTTCCAAATCCTCTATTCTCTTCTTAAATTCCTCTTTTTCCGCGCTCCACTTCTCCTCGCGCGCTCTTAACTCGTTCCTTATCTTTTCTACTTTCCTTCCTTGCTCCTTGAAGTCCTCCCTTAACTCTTCTCTCATGCTCCTAAAACCCTCTCTCAATTCGTTAATTATCTATCTTATCTCTTTCTCCCCTACCTCCGTTTCCGCTTTTCCGCTTTAGGCGACCTTGCTGTCATATTGCTTTTCTTGAAAGCTATCTCTTCTCTTCCCCCCCACTCTTATCTAAATCATCTCTCTTGCTTTTCCAAAACTCTTCTAAGGTTCCCGTGTTCCCCGTACTCCCCGTACTCCCTCTTCTGCCTCTCACCTTTTCTTTTACTTTATCTATCGCTTTCTTTATCTCCGTTCCGCTTTCTTTCTCTTCGCTCATCTCTGGCTACTCTGTGTCTCACTTCTCCCTCTACCTATGTTATACTCTATACTCTGCCACGCTCAACCGCCTGTATCTCCGTTCTTCTGCCGAGTCGCCCCTCTACACCGTCTCTCGTTCTCGCCCTACCCAGCGCTGCCGTCCGCGTCTTGGCTCGCCTGTCGCGTCGCCCCTCTACACCAACTATCGTTCGTGCCGTACCTTTTGCCCGTGCTTTGTCACTTTTCTTCCCTTTACTCCCTTTTCCCGCTTCTCCTTCTGTCTCCTCTCTCGCCTCCACACGCAAAAAAGTCGCCATATGTACAGTCGGTGCCGAGCGTACACGGTGCAAGCGCCTTTAGAACCCCAGGGAGTGGCATGCCTGCTAGGCGTTGAGCGTCACTAGAAAGTACGTAGCCGCCTTTACGGTTGCACACGCGTGTACCGGGATATGTATGCGCTCATTGCGCTGTGTTCACAAGACATCGTCTGCGCATGTCTCTGGACACTGTTCTCGGAAGGGAACCATCCACTTCATTTCGCCGTGCTATTGGAGGAAGTTATTCCAAGCTTTGTATACAATTTTTTTTACTTTTGTGATGTGTATCGAAATTATTATCCAGCTCTTTGCCGGCTTTGTTAATAATCCTCTCCCACTGGGAACGACCTTGCAGATGGTGGAGAGGCTCAGTACCTAGAGGTGTTCAGGGTACATATTATGGAATTTTTCAAAATAAATTCCGATCGGAATTTATTCCGAAAAGTTTCATAATAAGAACTCTGCACTCTGACGACGGGGAAGCCAAAGGTACCCATTACACTTTGCCGTCGATCGTATAAAAACGGTTTGTCGCGTCGCACTTTGGAGAGTACCGTTCAAAATCGTCGGGTTTTCGGGAATACCGTGGCGTGAATGTAGTAATTAGCATATAATCGAGTTCTTTCCTCGTTCTCGGGCGCGATCGCCGACTCGATAATGGGATCTTATATCGCTGTCCCTTGTGTCAGGTGGACGAGCGCGTTCGTACCAATCACGTTTTAATTATAGTTTCAATTCGCGTTTCAATTTACGGGAGTGCTGTGTAAAGTATCGCGCGATTATTATAATTGTCGTTTTTGCGAGTGTTGTGCCAAGCGGTACCTGCGGAGCTGTCAACCCGAGCAGCCTGAGAGGAGGAGGTGGCCAGAGAGAGGCATCAGGCGCCAGGCGGAGCAACATGCGGTAAATATAATTGATATATTTCATGTACATATATTATATTGTTGCGCTCAGCTATTTCTGAAGCACTCGCGTTCGCGCCGCGCACTCCCTGATTCACGAAAGAAAGAAGCACTCTTTTGGGAAGAAGGTTCTCGGGTTTATTAAGGTTCAGAACGATAATACAAGAAAGATTGGAGAACAGGGTCCGTTCGGTTCGGATCTCCAAGTAAATCTTACAGTCGTCGTGAAATCAATAAATCAATACATCCCGTCGTTAGGGATCGCGCTTCGGCTTGAAGCTATTCGTGAGCGAGTTCAGGCTTCTCGTGAGCGAAGTTCAGCGCGCAACGGGTGTCTCAGCACGGGCGCAACAATATCTTATTGCGGAATGGTCGTCTATTTTTAACTAAATAATTATTCAAAAATAAAAATTAAAGAAAAAAATTTTTATTTTTAAATTTAAATTCTATAATAGAAGCTTATATCCCTTTTGAGAATAACTAGAGTATTTTCAAAAAATTACGTAATTATTTTCGTAAATATTTGCTTAATAAACAAGAATATAGAATTCAGTGTTCTGTGTTTACCCAGACAACAAATATACATCCAAAATACGTCTATGGGACATCATACAAGATATCCCGCGATCGTAATGGGATTGTCTCATGGAATGCCCATAGGACAGTAAATGTCCGCTTTTTTTACCGCAATGGGACAATCTTGCAGACGTTTTAAAAAAATCCTTACAATGTCTCAAAATTTTTATAAGATATCGAAAGGATATTTAAATATACATCCAAAATACGTCTATGGGACATCATACAAGATATCCCGCGATCGTAATGGGATTGTCTCATGGGACGCCCATAGGACAGAAAATGTCCGCTTTTTTACCGCAATGGGATAATATTGCAGACGTCTTAAAAAGGTCCTTACAATGTCCCAAGATTTTTATAAGATATCGAGAGGATATTTAAATATACATCCAAAATACGTTTACGGGACATCATACAAGTTATCCCGTGATCATAATATGATTGTCTCATGGAACGCCTATAAGGTCTTATAAATGTCTGCTTTTTTTACCGCAATGGGACAATCTTGCAAACGTCTTAAAAAGGTCCTTACGATGTCCCAAGATTTTTAGAAGATATCAAGAGAATATTAACCCTTACTTGCCACACTTCTGTAGACGTCACGTACTTGCCACATTGGGGTGGAATCTACCCCAGCGACAAAAATTGTTATAACAAATAAGCTATTCAATATTTTAACTTGCCAATTTTTTTAGAACTTCTTAAAAGCTTACTTTTAAAAGTTATGTAGGTTATATAGCCAAAAATTAAAATTATGTATGATAAAAAAATTAAAATAGCCCCCAACAAATAAAATAATGGCTGTTTTTACAAAAAAATTTATTATTTTTTTTTTGACAGATGTCGCTATAGACCCGCTCCCCATAGGTTTCTGTACTTAAAATTAAGGGAATATATGGTCGTGGGGTTGTTTTGATCCCAGTGTGGCAAACAAGGGTTAAAATATACGTCCAAAATAAGTTTTTAAGACATCACACGAATTATCCCGCAATCGTAATGGGATTATCTCATAGAATGCCTATAAAACGTAAATATCTGCTTTTCTTTAGCACAATGCGACAATCTTGTCAAAATCAATGAAGGACATTATATGGTCTGTATAAAGGCACATCCATCAGTCACATTGTATCAAGACTAATAAGAAAATCTGGATTCTATAAAAACGTCAATAGAAACATTATCGAAGAAACGCGGAACTCATGTATGTGTTACCGACCAAACCCGATTTCAGGATAAACTAATTTTTCCTAGGCTGAACTAGTCCATCCAAAGCGCGTTATGATTAACCAGTTTCAACTTCTATGTAGTACTTGTTAACTTTGATAGTCTCTAAGCTCTCAAGTTTTGTCTTTTTTTATGTGGAAGCTTTATTATGGAGCTTTATTACGAAGCCCCGTCCCTCTGTGCACTCCTACCTAAATATCATTCTTACACAAACTAGTTTTTCTTAGGCTAAACAGGAAAAATTAGTTCATCCTGAAATCGGGTTTGGCCGGTAACATATATACTTTTCAGCTGAAAATTGTCACAAGTATTCTCATCATCTATATAGACGATTCGAACTTCCCGTGTGCATCAACTGTACACTGCCCGTCATTAATTCGTTCCATCTCCCTAGCAAGTTCCTATAGGATATGTAACACATCCTATATAAATTTGCTAGGGAAATGGAACAAATTAATGACGGGCAGTGTACGTTGTCTCCACTGTATGTGTACTCAATATTGAATATCTTGTCATTCAAAATGAACAGCGTACTATTAAGGAGGTATACAAATAGTACACAAAGAAAGTTTCTTCGCATACAGATAAGATATACAATTGAGATAATAAAATTAAAAAATAGACAGGTATAAGGGCTTCCTAAAAAAAATGTGTTGTAAACGCACAACGTATTATATATTAATTAGTGCACTTGGCAACTACGAGTCGCCACCGGTAAGGAATCCGACCCTAGCGACGAAGACCGCTGACACGAAGGCCAGCACGAGTCGCGGTTATAACCATATATGAGCATTCCGATCGCTAGGCCTCCAATCCTAAAATCAAAAGCGCTGACTGCTAAATCAGCAACACGGGGGCGATAAAAACGCCCGCCCTTCCAAGGAACGGCGGGCAGTTTAAGAACCGAGCGCGTACCGCAAGTCAACGTAACGATAATTGTCACCCGCAAGTCAGGGTAGTGAAGAATCGACGAGTGTGTCAATAAAATCTCGTTTTATTTAACCCTTAAATGCCACACCTCTCAAGAATCTCGTAAATGACACATGGGGTCTAAAAGACCCCAGCATGAAAAATGTCTCCTTACTTATTGATTTTTTGATATTTAGTTATGAAAATTATTTTCAATGTTGTTCAAGGCTTAGAAAAAGAGAATAAAATGCTTATATTGTTAAAATTTCAATTTCAACATAGTATAAAAAATTAAGATCGCCAACAGTTAAAATATTGGCTCCAAAATAAAAAAAATAAAAAGTAATAAATAAATAAATATGAGCTCCATTTTTGGCAGGAAACATTTGAAAATATATCATTGTAAAGGGTCTGGGGTCCGCTGGACCCCGGGTGGCATTTAAGGGTTAACTCAACTGCAAATTCAATAACACCAGTGTCCTCTCTTCCTCCTATCCGGCGGATCTCAAGAACCCTGTGCCGGTCTCGATCCCCGATCCAAGGCGCGGCACAACAATTGGTGGCAGCGGTGGGATCTGCTAACCGAGCGAGAGGACATCCTAATACGCCTGCAAAAAAGGAAACGGATCATCAAACGGCGGTGACACATCTTGGAGAGGAATAGCCGGCCAGATCCCGAGTGAGTGAAACGACGGTAGTAGCCGTCGAGTGTTATCAGCGACACCGGAGACGGCCCCGACCTACCGCACGGACTCGCCAGCCCAAGCAGCGAAGCAGCGACGCAGGGACGCAGCAAAGCAGCGACGAAACGAGGCAGCAAAGCGGCCCTACAGGACAACAACTCAGCGGAAAGCGGACAAGATGCAATACACAGCGTTACTGTAAGTCCGTTACAATTCAATATTGCGAGCGCCCAACGTAAAACTTTAATGTCAGACGGCGAAATCACCCCATCCCGTTCCGTCCGAAACGAGTCGTTCCTGCACAGCGAGACAGTGCAGAGCGCGATTGAATATAGCTCGCGAAGCCCCGTACGCGTAGATAGACGTACCAATAGCGAAGCGTTAGACCGCGTGCGACAGAATTTAGACTCGCGATTGTCAGACGATGACACGCCGGTACTAAAATTGCACCCGAACGTTGTAATAGAATGCGAATTTTTGTTTGACGAAGTAGACGCAAGTTTAACGCGCGAAAATAATAACGGCGACGGTAGACTGACCCCGACACAAGCAAACGCACATTCAGACGCCACAGACAGTGACGCGTGGTGAAGAACATACAACCCGCGGACGAGGCAATGCTCCTAGAAGCAATTCTGTGGACGAAATTCAAGGGACAAAGCCATGACGGACTTCGACACGCGCGACATCAGCGATTTCGAACAGTTAAAAGCGCGAATTAGAAACGGAATATCTTGGAAAGCGTGGCATGACCCATCTGCAGCTAGAATTTAACTCTCTGAAACAAAAACCGGGAGAAAGCGCTCAGGAATTCGGGCGCCGAGTTGAAAAGCTAGCGCGAGAATTGTACGAGGCCATGGAGGAAGGCCAAGGGCACTCACAGGAGCAGCAGAAAGCAATTCTCGACAGCGTTAAAATGCAAGCCCTGCATAACTTCCAAATCGGGCTGCACAACGATATCAAAATGCTGGTCCGAGCACAACAATATCAAAGCCTACAGGAGGCAATAACCGGCGCCAGCGCCGAGGAAAAGGTAAAAGGTCCCTCCCCGCGGAACGGACAACCAGTAAACAAAAACAAATTCAATCCGGAAAACGCGCGAAATGCGGGAAGCGCCGTACGATGCCACAAATGTGGAAAAGACCGGCTATTACGGGCGAGAATGCCGCTCGAGCCGGCAAGCAAATAAATTTCGCTGCCGAGAGCCGACAAGCCCGGCAGGCATAAACACGATCGAGTGCACCTACTGCAAGAAAGCAGGGCACAAGCAAGACGAATGTTGGTCGCTGAACGGGCGACCAAAACCCGAGCGACCACCCCGACCGAAAACGGACACCAAAAAACAAGCGCCTTGTGAGCACGGTGAGAAAAAATAAGTCGCGAGGAACGAGCGAGGAAACATCATCCAGCAGTAGCAGCGAGGAAGAAGAGCGGCCCAGGAAGAGTAAGGCACGCGCCGCCGAGGAGTATCGAGTGACACAGATAACGGAGAAGCATAAAGTAGGCCCGTTGGACATGATAACTCTGCCCATCCAAGAGGGCGGAGAGAAGAGAAATGGATCTACTACTAGACTCAGGCGCGACCCTGACGTTAGTTAAAGTAGGTAATCTAAAAGGAAAAACAATGGTGCGGGAAGAAAAATTAGCGCTGATAGGCGTAACCGGACACCAGATCCGCACGCTCGGAAAAATAAAGGCGACAGTGGATCTCGGAAGCAAAACGATACGCCACACAATGTACGTGGTAAAAGACGATTTCCCGATCGAGTACGAAGGGATTACTCGGAAACGACTTCCTGACAAAGCACAAAGGCCGATATATCAAACACGTCGAAGCAATTAAAGATAGGTAAAGCCACGTTTAAATTCCGACCGTATCGGAAAGTGACGTTACCACCCCGCAGTGAAACCATTGTAGAAGCAGTCACCGACCACAATAGAGTAGGCATAGTAAAAAGCGGCGAGCCTGCACCAGGAGTTTTCATAGGACACTGTCTAGTAAAACCTGTCGAATTCAAATGTCCGGTAAGTGTATTAAACGTTACGGACAAGCCGGTCGAGATACTCACACCACATGTGAACATTGGAAGATAGTGCCGATAAACTGACTCCGCCGACGTTCTCACGTTACACGCGACCGAGGAACGCGAGCCCATTCACCACGCGACGCGAGAAAGTTACGCGAAGCAACTACAGCTCGATCATTTAAATAATGAAGAGCGCGAAGCGGTAGAACAAATATGCGATCGATTACTGCGATGTATTTTATTTAGACGGCGACAAACTGAGCGCGACTACGGCAATAGAACAAGAAATAAATACGCGACCAGATAGCGCGCCGAGTGAACGTAAAACCGTATCGGTTACCGGAGAAGCATAAGGCCGAAGTGAGGAAGCAGATACAGAAGATGCTAGACGACGGAATAATTCGCCCTAGCGCAAGCCAGTGGAACGCGCCTATAATAGTCGTTCCTAAAAAACCTGACGCGTCCGGTAAAATAAGATTTCGAGTCGTGATAGATATTTCGAAAGGTAAACGACCTGAACCATAGGAGACTTCTTTTCCCCATGCCTGAACTATCACCGACATACTCGACCAACTAGGCAACGCGAAATATTTCACGGTGTTAGATTAACCTCAGGATACCACCAAATCCCGATGCACGAAAGACCACAAGAGCAAGACGGCATTCTCCACCCCGGACGGACATTTCGAGTTTAACCGAATGCCGTTCGGACTAAAAAATGCGCCAGCAGCATTCCAACGGCTGATGTACGCAGTACTAGCCGGATTATTAGGCCTAAAATGCTTCGTATACATCGACGACATCGTGATCTACGGAGCATCTCTAAAGGAGCATCTCAAACGATTAATCGCGGTGTTAATCAGACTCCGGAAATTTAATTTAAAGCTACAGCCAAATAAATGCGCATTTCTGCGAAAAGAAGTCGTCTATCTAGGGCATGTGATTTCCGAGGGAGGATATCACCGGACCCGTCCAAATTACAAGCGGTACGAGAATTTCCGACCCCGAGAAAAGTGAAAGACATCCAATCTTTCATCGGCCTAGCCGGATATTACCGCAAGTTCATAGAAAACTTCTCGAAAATAGCTAAACCCTTGACAAAGCTCACAAACAAGGGTGAGAAATTCAATTGGTCAATGGAACAGCAAAATGCGTTCGACCTGCTAAAGGAAAAGTTAACGACGGCACCCGTGCTAAATTATCCGGATTTCGATAAGGAATTCCTGGTGACGACAGACGCATCAGATTACGCCATCGGAGCCGTGCTCTCGCAGGGACCGGTAGGTCAGGACCGACCGATCGCTTACGCCAGCAGAGTGTTAGGCAAAGCAGTAACAAAATTATAACACGAACCGAAAAAGAGTTATTAGCGATCGTGTGGGCGGTAAAACACTTCCGCCCTTATTTATATGGAATTAAATTTAAAATAATAACAGATCACAAGCCACTGATATGGCTGTTCAATGTAACAGACCCCGGCCTCGAGACTAATAAGATGGAGGCTCAAACTGGAAGAATACGATTACGAAATCGTACACAAGGCCAGAAAAAATAATGTGAACGCCGATGCGTTAAGCCGAAATCCGATAGCCGAGGCAACAGCGATGAACGTAACGCGACACGAAGACGACGCCCCAAGAGAATATTCGGAAGAGGAAAAGCAACAAATACTTTATGAATATCATGACTCACCTACAGGAGGACACCAAGGAGTCACGCGTACGTTAAACCGAATCAGGTTACAGCACAATTGGAGTGGGATAACGAGAGATGTGGAAGCACATATAAGCAAATGCGAGCACTGCCAGAAAAACAAACTGAGCAGGAAGACGAAAATGCCAATGATTATTACCGAAACACCCGAGCGACCATTCGAAAAATGCGCGCTCGACATTGTAGGCCCATTGACTACTCACAAATAACGGGAACAAATATATTCTAACATTTCAAGACAACCTAACGAAATTCAGCAAGGCAATACCCGTGGAAAACCAGGAAGCAAATACAGTCGCCAAAGCTTTCGTCACGAAAGTAGTACTAGAACACGGAATACCTGATAAAATTCTCACGGATCAAGGCACGAATTTCACTAAGCGAAAATGTTTAAGAATACGTGCAAACTGACTAAAAATCGAAAAAATCTAGACGACGGCATACCACCTCGAAAGTAACGGAGCGTAGAAAGATCGCATCGTACCTT
>JASTWP010003810.1:0-17196 GCA_030770255.1 Temnothorax ravouxi
AATTTATGTTCTGAATTAATAACATGTATTTTTTTAATAGAAAAAACGCGTACATATTGGCCAAGAGTGGATTTCTATTATTTACGCTTTTTCTGTTTATTTCTTTACTTAATTCATCTTTTATCTACAGAATAAATTATAATTTCACTAATTTAATTAATTGATAAATTTTACTAACAATTTTATTTATTTTAATTAACTCTATGTTTTTAATTGTACAATAATTAAGAGACACGATACACTGAGAGAAATGTTGAAGAAAGTTTTGTTGAAACAACCAAAATTTTGTTACTGTAACAAAATTTTGGTTGTTTCAACAAAACATTTCTCTGAGTGTAGTGTTCCGCGCCTAGAATGGGAAGGGATATTTTATTATCATCTGTATTATCATCATTATATATAATATATAATCTTCCAATATTTTATTATCATCTGAGGAGATACGCGAGATCTAATAGACGCGCGAGCCAAGTCGGTAACGTACACGATTATCGCGGCTGGCAGCTATAGCTACAGCGCCTACAGCTCGAGCCGCTCGGGGAAGAAAGAGACGTCAGATATGTATGTCTGCGCTCTTCTAATCGTCCGAAGCCGGCCGAGCTATCCCCTCCACGCGTGCTGGCAGCGGGCAGAGGCTCAAAATTGGCATCTCTGGGTGGCACCATGTGGTGCGTTCCTTGCCTATGCGACACAGGTACTCGCCGAAGCAACCATGTCCAGTAAGTACCTGCGCCGCTCGGAAGCTAATTCCGCGTCCTCTGCGGTCTGCCCACTCACGAAGGACAGGCCGCACAGCCGTTCGGACCCTCTCTCCGCCGGGAACCCTGGGATCGTCCAAGTATTCCTCCCAACGGCGGAAGAGGGCCTCTTTGGCCTGCAGCTTCAGCGCAGTCCTCATTTGCGGGGAAAGTCCGGCGGTCCCGTGTCTTTCCCTCAACGCCTTTGTCCGCCGGTATGTCTCAGCTTGAGACTCGGCGAGAAGGACCACCGGTGGAATTCCCGCGAGGACTGTTGCCGCCGTATGAGAGACGGTCACGTACGTGCGGGCGGCTCTGCTAGCGATCAATCTTTGTATCGCAGTGAGCTCCCTCCTGAGGCGGTTATTGGTCGCCGCCTCTGCCGCCCACACCGATGCTCCATATAGGAGCATGGAGTGGACCGTCGCCGCATACAAACGACGCACGTGCCCGCTAGGCCCCCCGATGTTCGGGAGAATTCGGGCGAGGTTGTTCGCAACCAACCCTCACCCTTGGAACTGTGCGGCCAACGTGTTCGCCGAAGCTGCCGTCCTCCGAAAGCCACAGCCCGAGGTACTTCAGGCTGCGCTCGATGGGGACGCGGACTCCCTCCACGGTGAGGCCGAGCTCTCTAGGGGGTGGCTCCCGTTGCGACCTGTCGAAGAACCAGGTAGCCTGAGTCTTCTGTGGGGCCACCCTTAGGCCCAGCCTCCTAATCGCACCACACACGCCGCAGCTACGTTGGCCAGCCCTAACGTCTCCTGCCATCTCTCCCCGCCGACCACCATGTATACGTCGTCGGCGTATCCCACCAAATGGCAGCCGGCAGGAAGGGCGGTCCTCAGTACTGCGTCATATGCGATGATCCACAGAAGTGGGCCAAGTACTGACCCCTGTGGAACACCGCACTCCATGAGTTTTAACCTGAGGGCCCCGTCCCGATCCACGTACAGAAGGCCTCTGTCCCGGAAGTAATTCTCGATCAGTCTAATCAGGTAGGGGGGGACGTTGAAGTACACCAACGCCCTCCCCACTACCGGCCATGGGAGGGAGTTAAAGGCGTTTCGGATATCGAAACCCACGCCAAGAGCCACTCCTCCCTCCCCTATTATGGCCCCCGTGCGAGCGATAGCGCAGATGATGGCGTCTATCGTTGATCTGCCCGCACGGAAACCATACTGATCCTCACTAAGATTAACTCCTCCTTCCCGGGACAGATGCTGGACGAGGCGTTCCGCTATAACCCGCTCCAGAATCTTTCCGGCCTCGTCCAGCAGGCATATAGGCCTGTACGCGGACGGGTCGCCCGGCGGCTTGCCGGGCTTCGGCAGGAGCACAAGGCTGGCCCCTTTCCAAATCTTGGGGAACCGACCAGGTCCTGAAGCAGTGCGTGAAGACCTTACGCATGCGACCGGCCAGTCCCCCGGCGGCCAAGGTCCAGGCCCTTCCCTGGTATGCCGTCAGGGCCGGGAGCTTTGTTTCTCCCGACCCTGCGGAGGGCTCTCGCCTATTTCCTCTGCTGTGACCCCCATTTCTTCACTCCACTCCTGGGACGGGGGTTTCAGGAAAGCCCGTTTCCCCGCCCCCGTCGACAGGGAACAGGGTGTCGACTACCCTGCCTGACAAAATGGGGGTCCAATGACTCCGTTAGTGGGGGCGCCCGTGCCCTTAATTTGTTAAGGACAATCTTGATATGGACGCCCCCACGGATCTTCCTCCAACGTGGCGAGAAGTTCCCTCCAGGAGGACTCCTTGGCCGCCTTGATTGCTCGGGAGAGATCTTGGCGGGCGGAACGCCAAGCCTCCCCCGTCTCCTCCTCGTTCCAGGGCCCACGCCTGCCTGCGTGGGCCCTCATCCACCTTCTCTTCGCGGAGTTGGCCATCCTTCGAAGCTGTGCGATGTCTGGGCTCCACCAATAGGCCTTCCGTCTTGGTTGGCCTCCCCGGAGGCGCGGCATGGAGGCGTCACACGCCTGTTCCATGACGCGCCGTAGGGCCTCTGCCTCCGCGTCAACGTTTGCCGATGCGTTATCCTCCTGGGCGTCGTCTTCGTTATCGCCCCACGTCAGGGCGAGGATCAACGCTCTGAATAGGTCTTCTTCGACTTGTTTGAGGGCCCATCTCTTCCTCGCGTCCATTCTGGCCTGGCGGCGGTCCATCTCCACTTTGGAGGTGATCTCGACACGCATTCTGATTAACTGATGGTCCGACAGCGTCTCCGTGTTCGGGACCACCCCCCATCCTCTTACGCGATTTGCGGCAGCAGGGGTTGCCCAGGTGACGTCGATCACGGAGGATCCCTGCCGCCGCACGCACGTTTTTGCGTTGCCCTCGTTAATCAGGCACAGACCGTTGTCCACCGCCCAGGCCTGCAGTGATCTGCCCCTCGCATTTGTGGCCGATGACCCCCAAAACGCGGACTTCGCGTTGAAGTCACCGGCCACGATCACCCGGCCAGGTCCATTCGCATCGCGAAAGCCATTGATGCATCTCTCTATGCTCTCCAAGAGTTGTTCGAACCTGGCCCTGCTCCACCTTGGAGGGGCATACACGCTCACTACAAGAGATGGGCCCCCATATTGCCGCCACATATCCCTCTCCGGCCTCAACGCGAGAGCACGGAGGAGACTGCGGCAGCGAATTCCAGTAAATCGCGGCAGAGCCGCTGGTGTCGGATAACCAACAGGGGTGGTCTGTTGGCACCCTATACGGCTCCGACACGATCCCCAGACCACACCCGCGTTCCGCCATCCTCTGTAAAAACAGGTCCTGGGCGGCGCGGGCGTGGTTGAGGTTAATCTGGAGGACCTCTAGGGACATTTTGCCGTGTCCCCGAGGTCCTCTACCTCCATCGTCTGTGACTCGGTGACGTCATCTGCTGCTGGCGTCATCTTGTTTTGGGCGGGGTCCGTCCACCCAACGGAATCTACCCCTGCTGCCCATTCCCTGTCCTTACTCGCTTCGGATGGCCAGGTTGTTCGATTCCGCCATCTCTGCTGTCGTCTCCATCACTGTGTCTTCCTGTGTAGACACAGAAATTGGTTTGTCCACCTTAACCTTTGCTTTGGCCGGTGCCTTAACTCCTCCTCTCATGAACGAAGCTATCTTTGTCGTCGTGGTTGGTGATAGCTCAATCTTTTTCATCTTCCGTCACTTTTGGAAGCTTCCTGAGATTCTCCTCCCTGAGTTCTGGCACAGGACCCGGGCCCTTGGTCGTTGTGCTCATCATTCCCGTGCGGGATGTAGAAGCAGAAGTCGACGCCACGTTTTCGCCTGTACCCTGCTTCCCGCTGCTTGTCTTCTTCGGGGGAGCCGCCTTTTGGCTTCTCCCCTTCCCTCCTTTGCAGGCTTTACCTCCCTATCCTATGATTTGAATGGGAGTCCTGCATCGGCACACAGAACACAATGTGCTGGGGCCTGGCATCTGCTGGCCGAGTGGCCGTCCTGACCACATCTATAACAGAGGCCGGTTCGGTCAGTCGGGCTCTTACATGTGGACCTCGTGTGGCCCATGGCCATGCATCGGAAGCACTGTAGAGGCCTCCTTTGGAGGACCTCCACTCTCGCTCTTGATCCAACTTCACGTCGAGTCTGTTCAACTTTGCGATTCCTGTTGACAGACTCGAGCGGGAGAGTAGCTATCGTCGTGAAAAGGCCATTTGGGGTCTTCTTCAGAGGGCCGACCTTGACCGCCATTGGGGAGATTTCCCCCAGTGGACGACAGCGCCTCCATAACGTCGGCCTCTCTTGTTCGACCCTTCCAAGTTGGAGAACCTCAGCTCGTACGTCAGTTCGGGTCCTTGACACCCGAACTCCCTCCTTGCCCGAGAGCACTTCCGACATCCTAGCGGCTAGTGCGTCAGCCTTTTCTCTGTGGCCAGGGCCCGCCACCTCAAAACTCAGGGCCGAGGTCGCCGTACGCCTAACGTTAGACGCCTTGTCAATGCCGAGGTCAGACAGCTTGATGGATCCAAGGCCTGTATTGAGCTCAATAAAAATAAATAAAAATGAAAATAAAATATTATATTGTATTGGCAGACATGGATAATGTAAATATTTTATGATTTGAGCATTATAATAATTGCGTTACAATATTAATTTTTTTAGGCTTTCATTTCCATTAAATAGTTACTTTATAACTGTAAAAGTCACAACAAAATTCCTGTTTGTAATTTGACAATTTTGAAAATTAAAATATTATATATAATAGGTACATTTTCAGTACTACATCCGCTAATTTATTAAACAAGAAGTTAAATTAAGCAACTAATTAAATTATTAATATTAAATATTTATTCAATAAGATATTTGTATTTACATTTATTAAAATAAAAAATAAGTTCAATTATGAAAATAAATATTAATAATTAAACTTATTAAAAATTAAATAATTTGTTCAAATATTGCGCTCGAATTTTTTTCGCGTTTTACAACGCCCGATCGTTTCACATTAGATGGCGCGACGCGCGAGTCGCCACTCTCAAAGAGCCCCCGCCTCTTTTCTCACTTGTTAGGTGTCATAGCCGCACTTGCTTGCGTTTCTTCGAACGTGTCGAGTCCGTTACCTCTTTCTTGACGGATTGATCGTTGCGGCGCGTGTTCTGGAGACCAACCGAACGAGAGTCGATGACCAGGGAGAGCTCACCGTCAGGAAAGGGAGAGCTGCGGCAGTTAGCGTCCGAGAGGGAGGATCGAAGCGAGGAGTCCGGTTCAGCGAGCGGAGTCCTTAAGAGATTCTCATTGGGACGCCATATTTGTTACTTTCATTTGAGGGTTTATATTTGATACCGTCATTTTTAAGGATTAACCATTAATTAAAGGTTAACTATCACTTGAAGGTTAACCATCATCCAAAGAAAAACCTTTAAAGTTGGGTGTGATTTCGAACCGCAAATTGAAGATTAACCTTCAAATAATGGTTAACCTTCAATTAGCGGTCCAAAATCACACCCAACTTTAAGAGTTTTTCTATGGTGTTTTTTTTAACGGTTAACACCAAAAGTTGAGTGTATTTTTCCATAAGGGTAACACTCATTATTCATAAAATAATCAGCAATCATTCCTGTGGAAACTTTAGGAAGATTATCTGATTGCGCCTTCACAAAACCACTGTCACACATTTCTTCTTTTATGTTAATAACAACGGAATTACGGAATCAAAACGATGTGTTGTGACGTTGCAGTTTCGCTGCATCGTGGCAGCGCCCTGCCGCCGTCACAAGGCGCGGGATTTCGATAATTCGCGCCCGAGGACGATTTACCGAGTCAGAACGAGAGATCTCCAGAGGCATAATTGTAATTGCGTTTTCGTATTCTAATCCTTTTTTTTTTTTGTTATTTTGTAATATTGCGTGGCGCTCACCGAGCTGAGACTGGAGTTCCCGAGGAGCGGTGTTGAGACTGGCAACCAAATGTTAGTGGTTTACTCTCTATGCGTTGTGTACTCTTAGACTGTAGAGTCCATTTTCTTTAATAATATTTTATATGTAAGTGCTCTAGCGCCCTCACTACTTTTACTCTCTTGCTGTTTAGTTTTCATGGATTTACGGTTACCTTTTCCCGCGCTTCTAGTACAGTCGTTATCGAACTCTCCTTGCGCATTTTATACTTCTGTACACCGCATGTATGGGTTTTGTGTGTATTATACTCTATAATAAACTTTTGTATTATTTGCAATCACTCACAACAACAGGTTATGGGCCCAGACAGCCCTTCGTGCGCGGTACACACAGTGAGGTTAGACTGAAATAGTTCGAGTCGTATTTGCATATATTGTTTCTCTCGGTCAATTGTCTGTACATCACGCGAAGATGTCGATCAAGATTGATGTAATCAATGCTATCCAGCATCTGAAAGGACCGGAAAATTGGGACAGATGGAAGGAGGACATGACGATGATCCTCACAATGCAAGGTTTGCTAAGCATCTGTGACGGTTCCCGTGAACGACCGGTTGTCGATGGGGCAGCAACGGCTGAGATACGCGCGGCAATGGAGGCTAAAGCAGAACAGTTCGACAGGGATAACGCTCAAGCTAAATTTTATCTTGGAAGTTTGGTCGAGTCTCAACATCGTGTTCATGTAACTAAACCAGCACTAGCGAAAGAAGGATGGTCGAAACTACATTAGATGTTCGATACAGCCACGAGTCAACGACTAGATAAGTTACTCTCTAAGTTTCACGCACTTGAATTTAATCCTGAGGAAAGTGTTACGACATACGTTGGTAATCTACACTGTCTTTTTAGTGAAATTAATGCTGAATTATTAAAGAAAAGAAAGAATACGAATGACGAATGTATTCTAATGGGCCGTATTTTATATACTTTGCCAACGGATTTTAATACTGCTAAGTCAATTTGGGAGACTACGCCTGAGAGAGACCGCACGATTGATCTGCTGATGGAGCGTCTTCGTAACGAAGAGGAACGTCTTAAGCAAACCAAGGAGAATGAGTCAGTGGCACTACGCGCTGAAGGATCTTCAAAACGAAGCGGTCAGAACAAATATGGTCGCCACGACCATGGTGGCAAGCACAATAATAGAAGCAGTGGCAACAAAAGTAATTCGTCCAGTGGCTCTAAGACTCAGCAATCGAAGAAGGCAACGGATAGTGACAGCGATAAGAAATTCAAGGGAAAATGTTACAACTGTGGCGAATATGGACATGCTAAGAGATACTGCAAGAAGTCAAGCGAGGATGACAACAAGGAAAATTCATCTACTGCTACGAATGCAATAGCATTAGCGTGCATTAATAATGACAATGAGTTTGAATCTTGGGTAGCTGATACTGGCTGTTCGCATCATATGACTGGCAATAAAAATAATTTTGTATCCTTCAGGCCATTTCAAATTCCGGAAATTATTCGAAGCGCGAATGGTGGCAACATGTACGCACATGGTTCCGGTCGTATAATAATTGAAGCACTAATAGGTGGCAAATGGTGTAAGCGTCAGCTTGAAGATGTTTGGTACGTCCCGAAGATTGAGCGCCAACTATTGTCTATTAGTCAATCAAATAAACACGGTATTGATGCAGTTTTTAGCGCTGATGGAAAATGTAAGTTAGTAAAGAATGACAAAATAATTGTAACTGGAAAACGCGAATCAAGTAGTCAATTATGGTTGTTAAATTTACGTGTCAAGAAGCCAGCACAGTCTGCGTGTGTATATTTAACCAATCCAATCGAGTCATTACAGGTTATGCACGAGCGCTTAGCTCATCAGAATAAACGTCACGTTGCACAGTTTCTGAAGGTACGTGGCATCGAAGTGGATGCAGTCGACGAATTCTGTGAGGGTTGCGTTAAAGGGAAGATGAAGCGCAAGCACCATGGACGGCGTAACATACGTGCAACAGAACCTGTTGAACAAATCAATGCAGATATAGTAGGACCTATGAGTGAACCCTCAATAGGTGGCTCAAGGTATGCACTTATTCTAAAGGACGACTACACGAAGTTTCGTCGATTATTCTGCTTGAAGACGAAAGATGAAACGCCGAAATGTATTGAAACATTTTTGAACGAGGCGAAGGTAGCAGGACATCAGGTGAAGACACTTTTGTGTGATCCGGGTACTGAATTCATCAATTCAAGACTGAAAGCTATTCTGCAGGCACATGGTGTGAAGCTTCGCACATCAATGACAGACACACCTCAACAAAATGGAGCAGCGGAACGCGAGAATAGGACCGTAATCGAGGCAGCACGTTCAATGGTTCATCACAAGAATTTGCCAATCAAGTTGTGGGCAGAAGCGTGTAACACCGCAGTGTATGTTTTGAACCATACAGCGCCAACACCGGTCAAGAATAAGACACCGCAAGATCTATGGTACGGTACATCAACTCCATTCAGAACGTCACGTTTACGTGTATTTGGCACAAAGGCTTGGTATTTGTTACCGGAATCGTCATCGTAATGGTAAATTTGCTTCGAAATCAAGATTTGGTCTACTGGTTGGTTATGAAGGTTGCGATGGTTATCGGATCTGGGATGCCGGAAGGCGTGATATTGTACGCACTTGTAACGTTACTTTTGAGTCAGAGAAAGTGTTCGACTCTGTAGCACAAATGACAGCCAATGAAGCTGAAATCAAGGAACAAACAAAACCAAGCTTGACAATCTCATTGAAGTCAGCAACTGAAGTGGATCAAACTCCAGTGAACTGATGCAGATGTTAACGAGGAACCTGAGCCTGAACAGGAACTACGTCCACAACGTAATCGACATACACCTCGTTATCTAGAAGACTACATTTGCAGTTGCAGCTATGCATTGCATGCTGAACATGTGCCAAATTCGTATACCGAAGCAATCAACTCGGAAGATGCGCAGTTATGGAAGGAAGCAATGGCTGATAAATGAAGTCACATACTGAAAACGGAACATGGGAGCTATGTGAACTGCCGAAAGGAAAATATGCCTTAACTAATCGTTGGGTCTTCCGAATGAAGATGAAAGCAGACGGCACTATAGATAGAGCGAAAAGCACGCCTAGTTGTCAGAGGCTGTTCGCAGAAGTCTGGCGTGGATTATGATCAGCTATTTTCACTAGTAGCTCGATATGACACGGTACGGACGATACTTAGTGTTGCTGCAACTCAACAGTTGAAGATACGCCAATTCGACATTAGAACTGCATTCCTGTACGGTAAAGTCAAGGAAGAACTGTATATGCGTCAACCAGGAAGGATTCGAGGACGGAAGTGATCGAGTTTGTAGAATCATAAGATCTATATATGGGCTAAAACAGGCACCTAAGTGCTGGAACGACTGTTTCGTTGATTTTCTCCACAGTCAAGGCTTTTATGTAAGCAATGCTGATCCATGCTTGTTTATTCGTGTTCGCAACAACAAATTCTTATTTTTGATAGTCTACGTGGATGATGGGTTGATCACTGGTTCGGACGACGACTGAAATCGATGAGTTCATCGAAGCATTGAAGATCAGATTTAAAATAACGACTGGCTTTTCCTGATCTGTTCCTCGGAATGCAGATTAAACAAGTCAACGATGGAATCTTCATTAGTCAACCCCTATATACAGAAAAGATACTTGAACGATTTGGCATGGCAAAGGCTAACTCACTAAGTATGCCAATGGAAATAGTCGACAAGAATGAAGAGAGCCCCGATTTTGAAGACAAGGACTGCTATATCGTGAAGCTGTTGGATGCTTGCAGTACCTAGCAACAGCAACACGGCCGGACATAGCATATTCGGTCAGTGTAGTCGCACGCGCGGTTTCAAAACCCACCGTGGCTGATTGGCGTCGAGTTCAACACATTTACCGTTATCTACAGGGCACTGCTGATTTTGGTTTATACTATCGGTCTGATTGTCAAGGACCATTTGAAACATACAGCGATGCTGATTTTGCCGGTGATTGGAAGACAGGTCGATCTACGACAGGCCTAATCAGTATGTACGCTGGTGGAGCAATCACCTGGACCAGTAAACTTCAGAGCAACGTCACCTTGTCAACAACTGAAGCCGAGTACGTCGCAGCCAGTGAAGGAGCGAAGGATGTCAAGTGGCTGAGGTTGCTGTTCGAAGAGGTCATTGGTTTCAAGGGGCGACCGTATCTGAACTGTGATAATCAGAGTGCGATTGCTTTAACTGAAAATCAAATGTTTCATCGACGTACAAAGCATATTAACGTTCGTTATCATTCTATTCGTGAAGCACACGAGTCTGGCGAACTTTGTATACAGTTATGTGGATACTAATCATCAATTAGCCGATTTACTGACAAAGTGTTTTAAGTCAAGTGTGAAATTTGCTACGCTCCGTAATCAAGTCGGTTTGATGTCAATTATTAGTGTTACCAAAGAACATAAGCTTGAATAAGTAGACATCCTTTGTAATATTCATATCAACATTTGTTTGAAGGGGCGTGTTGAGACTGGCAACCAAATGTTAGTGGTTTACTCTCTATGCGTTGTGTACTCTTAGACTGTAGAGTCCATTTTCTTTAATAATAGTTTCTATGTAAGTGCTCTAGCGCCCTCACTACTTTTACTCTCTTGCTGTTTAGTTTTCATGGATTTACGGTTACCTTTTCCCGCGCTTCTAGTACAGTCGTTATCGAACTCTCCTTGCGCATTTTATACCTCTGTACACCGCATGTATGGGTTTTGTGTGTATTATACTCTATAATAAACTTTTGTATTATTTTCAATCACCCACAACAACAAGCGGATTATGGAGTGCAGGATCAACCGGAAGGGATCGAGCGACTTATTGATTAACGCGGACGGACCACGGCGAGACTCACGGGCCGGCGGGCGCAGGAAAGCGCGGAAGGAAGCTCGCGCGGCACGTAATACGGCGACGGACGGACCCATAGAGGCAGGGCCCCGGGACACCGGGGCGGAATAAACTTTGCCTGCCCTCCTCACCTGTAAAAGGGATTCCGGGATGGATGGCCACCATTCCCGGACAGAACGAGAAGTACGAGGACGTTGGCGTCTCGCCCGCTACCGGGAAGGATCCCGGCGAAATTACCGTGCACGCAAAGAGACGTGAAGCGCCCTGCGGGAGCCAGGGTTGTCGGCCCTGTGCGAGGATACGCCGCGAGCTTGCGGGCTCGCCCCTAATTGGTCCGCGCGATAACACCGAGCGGCTGCGTACGCCCGGGGTGGGGCGCGCAATCGATTCCGCGATCGAGCAAAATTTCGGGAGCACTCGTGGATCGTCCTCGATGGCCCGCACACGTTTTGGGGTAGAGTCGTGGTACTGCCTGGCAATTTTCCTGCCGAGTTACGATTTATGGCACTTGTCTCGGCCTTGGAGTGACGGCGAGGAGTCTCGAGGGAGAAGGATCAACGGTGAGGTTGCCTCGGTATTATTCTTGATCATGTAAAGTCACGACACCGCCCTCCGGGTCGCGCTCGCTCGAAATTACATTCGGTAACCGGCGGCATGCGCCGACAAAGAGTTCATTAGGCGATCGATATCGAGAGCGAGGGGCCTTGGAATGGTATCGCGGCCATGGGATTATTATCGAGTCGCGGAAGGGCTTCTGGAGATCGCGGTGAAGGTGTCCGCGGATTCCGTATCGCGAATTTACCGCCTCGTGTAACCTTAGTGTTCGCGAACGCAAGACTATGGCGTGGTAATTCGCCCGGTCGGGACGCAGATCGTACACGCGGTAATGGCCGCGTCTAGAATGTTCGCCTATTTCGTGTGTCAAGATTTTTCGCGTTGAAGTAGTCGCGTTCCAACGATGCTCGCGTCAGGAAAATTCGCGTTGGATCGTGATTCGCGTTCGGTTATCGTTCGCGTTAGATTTAGTACGTTACGTTACGATTCGCGTCGGAAATGTTGCTCAGGTTCGGCGGGCCCTTACGTTAGGAAAGTTCTGTGCGTAGAATATTAATCGTTTGGCTGTTTCTTGCGTTGCCGTGTATGATTCGCGTTGGATCACTATGGCGTTCAGTCAGTACTCGCGGTAAAATGGCGTAGTTCCGCGTTAATTATAGTCCCTTGCGTGGTAACTCACGGAAATTCCGTACTTTCGTGTCCCCTACGGTATTTTGCGTTATGACGAGGACCGATCGCGTGCGTTAGATTAAGATACTGCGTTAGATTAAGATACTTGCGTTAGATTAAGATACTTGCGTTAGATTATATTACTCGCGTTCGATTAAGGATCATTTGGCGACAGAATTTCTGTACGGCTCGGGACGAGGCATTCACGCGCTTCGGGCGTGACCCCCGGCCATTTCGCGTTCCTTCGTGCTAATGGTACTATTATTTCGCGTTTACTCCGGTTCTTCATATTCGGCTGTGTCTTTCGTCGATCAGCCCCGTTAGCGATAAGTTTAATTATTATTCATGTTCTCTGATTCAAAACTTACGTGATTTTTTGTTTATCTTGACGCCCACGCTACTAGCGTTGTTCATTTTCTTTTCTGGCGTCCGCGTTGTTATTCATCTACTTGATTGCGGCTTAATGACGACCGCAAGCAGAATAAACATTGTTACTTACTTCACTTTCAAATGATCTGAATGAGTGATTTCGTGTCACCCCGCCGAATATCGCGCTGCCCTTCTATCAACCCCGCCCATACTCCTTAGCCGAGCTGGCCGATCTCTCACACACCGGATTAATTAAGTTTGGCGTTACGTTTGGTTGAATTTTTCGGGATTCTTAGTGGACGCGAGTTACGCGTCTGGCGCCCAGCATTCCCTTTTGCGTTGAATTTTCGGCCCGTGCGAGAGACTCGTTGGAGAGGCCTTCCACCTTTCTCTCCTCTTCCCCTTTTGATCCGGCACACGCCCCGGGCACGACCGGGAGTGGAAAAGTCGTGACAGTGTATATTGGATTACTGCAAACTAGCGAACTATCCGCCGAAATGGCTAATAATGACGTCACGACCAATCATGCGCGATTACTGGACTCACAATGTTGACTATATATATAACGATCTTTAAATAAATTTTACTGCAAAATAAACTTAAACAATAATGTTTTAATGTTATTTATAACGTTTTATAAGTATAAAGAATATTTTTAAAAATTTTCAGAATATTTTATTTTTTTCTGTTGCAGCCTATTGACACAAGTCGACACAAGTGTCATTCTGTCCTTTTTTCAATATTCAGGAATAATAAAAGATAGAATGATACTTGTGTTAGCTTGTGTCAACTTGTGTCGCTAATAGGAAAGTACCTTTTGTTTATAATATTAAAAAGATTTTGGTTTACAGATTTGATGTATGTAGATGACTCTTCTGCAATTAATAATTCTATGATGAGGGAAGAATCATTGTCCACATCTAATTGTTCAACAACAAAACAACGTATAAAATATAATTAAATACATAATTAATTATTAATTAAAATATGAATAATGCAACAAGTTGTTATTATTACAGATGCTGTTTGGACTCAAAGTGCAATTTTGGCATTGCTGGCTCTCTACGAAGCAAAAATTAATATGCTGGAATAATCTTAAAAAAGAGGAAAAATTTGACAAGAAATTGCTAATGATTTACTAGAAAATTACGGTAGTAGAGTATATAGGCCGATTCCTCACCGGGGGCTCCGAGGGGGGGTGAGGGAGGGGGGGTATCGAATTACGCGGGGGGGTAAGGGAGAAGGGGGAGGGGGCGGGGTATCGGGTTACACAGGGGTATCGGATTACGCGGGGGGTGAGGGGGGGGGAGGGGGCGGGGTATCGGGTTACACAGAGGCACAGAGGTATCGAATTTCGCGGGGGGTGAGGGGGAGGGGAAGGGGGCGGGGTATCGGATTTCAAGGATATCGGGTTACACAGGGGTATTGGATTACGCGGGGAAGGGGGGTGAGGGGGAGGGTGACCTTGGCATACCAAGTGTATGACTCACCGGGATGACTCACCGTGATGACTCACCGGGGTAATGACTCACCGGGGATGACTCACCGGGGGATGACTCACCCTCGTTCGCGGTCACGTTCGCGGTCGCGGGTCCGCGGGTCCGCGCGGGGGGTCCGCGGGGTCGGCGTTCGCGCCCGCCGCGGGTCCGCGTTCGCGCGGGGGGTCCGCGTTTTCAGGCGCCGCGGGGTACGTTCGCAACGACGCCGCTAGGCGGCGCATAACAGTAAGACTAACTCGATAGCGCACTAAGCAGGAGCAAGACATTTTGTCGATGACGCGTCGAACCTGTCGGAACATGTTCGTCGTAAACAAATTTTTTCTGGGAAAAGGGGGTGTTATATCGCGTAGACTAAACAATTTTGCACTATTTTTACGACGCAGTACGCAAGACAAAGGAAAAAAATGACGTCACCGGGACGATGATCGAAGCGATGATAAAATTTAGGTAGGGATAGACGCAAAGAAATTACATCGTTCGTTTTAGTTGTAAGAAAGTAAGTCTGTTTATTTAACTGTTCTTTTTATTACATAATATATCTTACGTGCTAAAAACTAAAGCTGCGAGCTCACAATCGATGAGCTGATTTGTATTGAACGCATCGCTAGCGTATATTACATTCGACGCTTCCTTGGGATCCGTCACAGTGGACGCGATATCGGAGAACTGCGCAAACTTTGCGTCGACTGCCGCAAGTATTCTGATCAATCGATCGAATCTCGCATCGATGCACCGATCGAGATTGAACATACGACGCAACGTCGATTCGGTCATCATCAAGCGTACGTTTACAGATTCGAGACGTATGAGTTTGACGTTATTAACCAACGTACAAGCTCTCACCGTTAGCGGTCCAACGTTAATAAAACTGTGGATATCTTTGATGTAGTCGTTGCGAAGGAAATTATGAATGTTGCGTCGTTGCTCGTAGAGTGCCTTCCACGTTTCGAGAGATAACAGCAGTTCCTTTCCTCGATGATCTCCAATGGCGATCTCCACGTAACTCGGTGGGCCCACGTTTATGCCAATTTCGAGGTATTTATATTCTGTAGCTGTCAACGCGTATCGTCTGCCGAGTATGCGAATCGCGCGACGCTCCAACGAAATGCTGTATAAAAGAAATGAAATTAGTTTTTTTTCCTTTCGTATGTCGTACAATTTGCAAAGATATAAAAAACTTGGGGGAAGCTCTATATGTTGTTTCTGCATAAACAAAACTTACCTGTTACATCTGTTCTCGCACGACTGAGTTTCAACGTTGTGAATCGGCACGTAATAATTCACGGCATTCACACGTTTTCCACCATTGTTGCTGGTGCTGCTGCTTGCGCTTCCTTCAAAGGAGAACATTTTTCCTCTCGACTCTGAGAAGTTGTGACCGTCAGTACAAGCGATCGCGACAAGACTGATCATGTAAAATTAATCGAGTATACGCGACAACACCGCGGCATTCCGAAAGTAATAATGTGGTGGGGGAAAGCGGGAGGGGGAATTAATGTTTATAATCGAACCTGTCGGGACATGTTCCGTAAACAAATTTTTTCTAGGAAAAAGGGAGTGATTATCGCGTAGACTAAACAAATTCGCTAAACAATCTATCTACGCAGTATGTAAAAAACAAAGGAAGAAATGACGTCATCAGGACGATGATAAATCCGATAACGCGTCGAACCTGTCGGAACATGTTCGTCGTAAACAACATTTTTTTCTAGGAAAGTAAAGCCTACTCTAACTATGATGACGATGATGATGGGAGAGGGAAGGGGGAGTAAGAAATAACAACGTTATAAAAAAGATACATATAATTTATTTTTTAATTCAGGCGATCATCGTTACACGTTAACATATAATAAGCCCGGCTTCGCGAAGTTCCTCGATGATCGACACGATCTCATGGTCGTGGGGGCGTTGGCGTAGCGCGCGACCACCAGTTAAATAATTTTATTACATTTTGTAACGCGCAATTCTTGACGTGTTTTCCGCATCGCATAGTATTGGTGTCGTCTAGTTTAGTCAAAGATTCGATATCTTTGTAATGCGCATCCAGAGTCTCGACGATTAGGTTTTTTCTCGCATAATTCTCCAGCAGATCCACCAGCCATTCTCGTTTCTGACATCCCTTGACGTACACGAGAGTCGGCATCTCGTCGTCATCCTCTTCGTCATCTTCTTCTTCTACACCAAGCACGGCCGATGTAATCAGGCGTTTCACCGTGCTGTACGGCACGTTTCCGTCTTCCCATCGTAATCCATGGTGATTCGCGATCAACCAGGTAGCGCACGATTTGTCGGATTTTGTGAGGAGATTCCACGGCATGGGGTACTTAAAAATGTGATGCGACAGAACGCAGCCTTTTCTCAGCACCGCCACCTCCTTCACGACAAATTTCATCCCAACGAGGAATCCTTGCAGGTCCACGAACGTTGGTACTGACATGACGAGATTTCTTTATCTCTCTCTCTCCCGTCGATGCGTCAATCGAGAGGAATAACGCGCAACTCTGCAAACCGTCTCGCGACACTCTGATTTTATACTCCCTCCTCCCTAAATAATTGTATATCGGAGAGTCGACGTTGCCCGCGAACACTCAGACTATTTTGCGCACCACGTTCGTCAACGGGTTGTACTCAATCACGCGGTCGTGTATGATGAGACAGTACGCGGAGGTGTTCGGCGGTACGTTCTCCATGCAGTCGAATTCTATTCTGACGTCCACGGTGGCGGTTTTTACGGATTCGTTTTGGCGAGAGCAATCGATGATCACAAACGGGCCGTTACGCAGAAAAGTCGAAACGGTGAGACTCGGCTCGAGATATTCGTATCCGTAGTAGTTCTTGCAGAAACGCGCGTACATATCGTACAGAATCGCCCATCGGTGTTTGTCAAAGTCCAAATTCAAGTCGTCGTACGGATAAACTTCCGAGTTCAGGTAGAGTTTTACGTTGGTCAAGTTGCAGTCGTCGAATCGGCTTATGTCGGCGGACATGACGTTCTTCCGACCCGTCTGCAGAGCGAAGACGACGTATCGCGGTTTCTCGAGCTGAGTCGCGGTCTTGATGGCCCACGAGTGCTTGGTCGTGTTCTGCAAAC
>JASTWP010003811.1:0-17174 GCA_030770255.1 Temnothorax ravouxi
ATAGACGGCAAAGGAGATCTTTTGTTATTGACAAATGAAAAGAGAGTCATTAAATTAACAAATGTAATTGCAACAAAGGAAGTATCCGAAAATTTATTATCTTTGAGAAAGTTGGCTGATGCAGGGTTCAGTATTTATTTAGATGATAAAGTGTTTAAAGTTTATAATAAACTAACAAATAAAACAGTTTTTGAAGGATTCTATGAGAAACCAAATTGGATTATACAATTTGAAGTTAAAAATAATAATATAGAGGACAATAATAATACAGAGTGTACTGTGTACAGATGTAGAGCAGAAATTGTTTCACATAGTGAGCTTCCTGAACAATCGCAAGCAAACATACAAAGCAATGAGTTATCAATTTCGGAGGGAGAATTAGATGAAAGGCATAATGTTGGCTCTGCGATTGGGAGGGAGAATGAAGGAGAGCTCACAAATGTGAACGAAAGTATAGAACATAACAATGCTGAACCAGATCAAGTCATTAAGTTAGAGGACATACAAACATTAGAGAATATAGAAGAAATGTGTGAAAGCTCAGTAATTGAAAAAGTAAAGAAGCTAGAGAAAATAAATGAGGCGATGTTATGGTATGTTAGATTAGGTCATGCGTCGTTAAACTATTTAAGACAGCTACAAAAAGTAGAAAAGAGATTAGAGAAGGTTAAGTTTGATAACTCCATATTAGAGTGTGAAGTCTGTATAATGGCAAAGATGGCAAAACTGCCGTTCAAAGAAAACAGAAATAGAGCACAGAGATCACTACAGGTGATACATACAGACATCATGGGTCCAATAAAACCCACATCCTATCCAGGACGAAAGAGGTTTATAATAACCTTTATAGACGACTATTCTAGATTGGCAAAAGCCTACTCCTTGAAGACGAAAGATGAATCGGGAGAGGCTCTAGAGAAATATCTAATATCTGCCAGAAATCTACTAGGAAAAGAAGAAAAGCTATGCTATGTGAAGTCAGATCAAGGCAAGGAATTTACGGGAGGTGCTTTTAAAGAAATATTAGAAAGAGAAAAGATAGAAGCCATATATGCACCACCGTACACTCCGGAACATAATGGAGTTGCAGAAAGGTTCAACAGAACGTTGCAAGAGAAAGTAAGAGCATATATGTTTGACTCGGATTACCAAAGAGTATGTGGGAGTTAGCAGTTGACGCTGCTGTGCATGCGTACAACAGATCTCCACACAAAACTATAGAATACGAGATCCCGTTGAAGAAGTTTCTCATCAGAAACAAGCTGTCATTTCGAGCAAATAAAGAGATTTGGATGTATTGGATATGCAAGAGTACCAAAGCCTACAGCGAAATTTGACAAGAGAGCTATTAGAGGTGTGTTGGTAGGATATACTGACACTGGATACATACTCTGGCATCCAAACACAAGAAAATTTATAGAGTCCCGACACATTCGATTTAATGAAAAGGTAACATATAAAAATGTATATCAAAACAGTCAAACAGAAGAAGAAAAAGACTCAGATAAAAACTGGATGAAAGAATTCGTAGAAGATGAGAAAAAGGGAGAACAAAAACTAGAGATTCCTGAGAAAAGGAAAAGAGGTAGACCGAGAAAACAAACAACACAACTAGATGAACAGAAGCAGAAGGTCGCACGAAAGGAAAGTGAAACTCCAATGACTAGAAGTAAAACCAAAAGAAAACTAGAAGATGATGGAGACACTGATGTGCGGAGAATAATAGAAGACGTTAGCTTTGCTAATTACACTAATGTGAAAAACATTCAACGGAATATAGAGAATGAAGATGAATTACACCAATGTCTTATGGCATCGTTGAATAGAGAGCCTGTTACTTATGAAGAAGCTATGTCAAGTAACGAAAGAGAGAACTGGAAAATTGCAGTCAAAGAGGAACTTGAATCTATGTATGCTAATCAAGTGTGGGAACTTGTCGATAGACCGTTAGAGAAATTAGATGGAAAACGACCCAACATAATAGATTCAAGATGGGTATTTAAGAAGAAATTAGAAGCAGATGGATCAACCAGATATAAAGCGAGACTGGTGATAAGAGGATGTAAAGACAAAAATGTGTATGATCTGAAAGAGACATATGCACCGGTTTCAAGATTGTCTTTGGTTAGATCCATATTGGCTATAATAAACAAGTATAATTTATATACCTGCCAACTAGATGTGAAAACTGCATTCCTGAATGGAACCATAGAAGAAGAAATATATATGGAAATTCCAGACGGAGTAGAAGTAGATGAAAACACCAAGAAGACTAAGGTGTGTAAATTGAATAGAGCTTTGTACGGATTGAAGATAAGTCCGAAAAGATGGAATAAGAGATTTTCAGAAGAGGCTAAGAAACTTGGATTAGAGAACGATCTACATGAGCCATGTCTGTTCACGTGGAGGAAAGAAGGCAAAATAGTGATTGTACTGCTTTACGTAGATGATATGTTGGTTGCAAGTAATGACCAAGAGAAGTTAGAAGAAATCAAAAAGAAGTTGAGTGAAACGTTTGAGACGAAGGATCTTGGAGAACCAAAGAACTTTCTGGGAATAACAATAGAGCGAAACAAAGAAGAAAAATATATGTACATTCACCAGACACGATATACTGAGAGTATATTAGAAAAGTTTCATATGAATGAATGCAAGCCTCAGAGCACTCCTATGGTCACCAGAAAAGTGAGCAATAAAAACAGAAAGAGTAAATTAGAAGAAAAGAGTGTTAGAGAAGAAATCAAAAGAGTACCTTATAGAGAAGCTATAGGAAGCTTAATGTATCTGGCAAATGCCACACGACCTGATATAGCCTTTGCAGTGAATTATTTAGCAAGAAGACAATTAGAGCCCACGGAAGAAGACTGGCAAGATGTCAAAAGAGTCTTCAGATATCTTAGAGGAACTGCAAATAGAGGATTGATATTTAAAGGTAAAACTGATAAACTAGAGTCACTGACAGATGCTAGTTTTAGAGATTGCATTGATTCTACATCCACTGGAGGATATACAATCAAATTATTTGGAGATGTGATAGCATGGAGAAGTCATAAACAGACATATGTTACACTCTCCACCTGTCAAGCAGAGTATCTAGCAATGAGTGAGGCCTGTCAAGAAGTAATTTCATTAGACAAGTCGCTCAGGTATGTTGTTGGAAAAACATTCTTGCCAGCAACAATCTGGTGTGATAACAGAGCAGCAGGAAACTGTACCAAGAAGGATGGAAGTCACAAACTTAAAATGTTTGATGACAACTTAGAGGAAATAGAGAAAAACCTAAGAGAAAGAGAAGTAACTGGAAACAGAAAACATATGGCTGACACTCATGGAGATTTTATCAAACAGTGTGTTGATCAAGGGAAGGTGAAAGTCGAATGGATTGAGACTGTTGTGATTGTACGTAGGCACAACAAAGTAATGAAAGCTCTTAGTTAATATAAGTATGCCTTTATTCACGAATAGTATAAGATGTAATATTTAGGATTAAGAATGGTTCCGACTAGCTGCGTGTGTCTCGTGGTTCTGTCAATGCCCGATCGTTTTTCCTCCTGGCCGGTAGTCGCGGATGCCATTGTATCGATCTCTCGATTTATCGATGTTCGCACGCATTGCTTCTCAATATCGATCGCGCGCGAAACTAAAGTCGACTCCACATAACACCCTCTCTTGTAAAAAAAAATTATTATTATATGTACTCAGCCAAGTATTTAGGTTTTCTTTTTGGCCTACAAGAACGTCGTGGGGTTTGCTGAATTCGTTCTTCTTCGGGGTGTTGCTCATTTTCTGGAGAAGCGGGAGCATCTTGTAAAATATCAGTTATGAGGTTGTTGCATAACTTCTGGTTCGCATGTATCCGGTATATTCCAATAATAATTCGTTATTTTGGGCGTTCTCAATTACAGGAGTATTTTCTCCTATTTTACGTATTTGATCAGCGTGTCTAATCCAAAAACGACCGTCATCTAGTTTTATTTTAAAATGCTAGTTTTCCTAATTTTTCGCTGATTCTCCCGAATTTCCATTTTCCTTCCGCGGAATAGTTTCTACAAGCTACTCTTTCATTGCATTCAAATGACTTATACGACTTGTCTGCATTTACAATATTCTCTTCTTTCGTCGGACGGATCAAATCTAATCTAGTACTTAACTGTCTACCTATAAACATTTCCGCTGGTGATTTACCCGTTAACGCATGTGACATAATTCTGTATTGTAATAATAATTGACTTAAAGCTACAGTTAACATTTGTTGAATCGCAATTCATGCGACGCAAAGCTTGCTTGAGCGTTTGAACGAATCGCTCAGCTTGACCATTAGTAGCCGGATGATATGGTGCTGTTAGTTTGTGTTGTATACCGTTACATTTTAAGAATTGTTGGAACTCTTGAGAAACAAACGTTCTTCCATTATCTGTAACTATGGTTTGTGGAAGACCAAAAGTAGCGAATATCTGTCTACATTTATCAATCGTTGTTTTTGCAGTAATATCTGATACAACGTGTACTTCGGGCCATTTTGAAAATGAATCTACTAATATTAGGAACATTTTCCCTAAGAATGGTCCTGCAAAGTCAATGTGAATTCGTTGCATTGGAGCTGATGCAGGTTGCCAAATATGTACATCTACCTTTGGTGGATCATTTCTGTGTGCATTGCAATTTGCACAGTTCTTAGCTATTGCTTCTATGTCTTTGTCTATTCCAAACCACCAACAATAACCTCGGGCTAAATTCTTCATTTTTGCTATTCCAAAATGACCTGTATGTATCTCTTTTAAAACCTGCGCACGCAGTTTCATAGGTATTACAACTCTATGTCCTCGCATAATAATGTTATCATGTAAGCTAAACTCTACTTGCTCTAAGTTGAAACGCTTTGATTTATGAATCTGATTTCCTGTCCGCAGTGCTTGTAGTAATTCTCGTAACTCTGTATCATTCTCCGTTTCTTTCGCAATACTAATTGCTGTTATGGGGAGTGTATTAACCGTTTCTATTTGAAACGCGTCTATCACATCTAATGTACATTCTTGATTATCAATTGGAAGTCTAGATAAACAGTCCGCATTGGCGTGATTTTCTGACCTTCTGTAGCGAATCTCGTAATTAAATCCCTGCAAAAATATAGCGTAATGCTGCATACGCATTGCTGAGTAGATAGGTAAACTCGCAGTTGGAGAAAATATTTGTATCAATGGTCTGTGATCTGTAACTAATGTAAATTTATTTCCGTACAAGTATTGAAAGAACTTTTTAATTCCGTAAACTATCGCGTACGCCTCTTTATCTATTTGTGAGTATTTACGTTGCGTTTCTGAAAATGTTTGTGAGGCAAACTGAATCACGCGTTCTGTTCCATCCGCAAACTTATGCGATAGAACTGCGCCTACCCCGTATGGACTAGCGTCTGTGGCCTAATATTAATGGCAGTTTTGGGTTAAAATGCACTAAAACCCTATCACTTGTAAAAGCTTCCTTCGCTCGATTAAATGCGAATTCACAGTCTTTCGACCAGATAAACGACGTATCTTTACGTAACAACTTGTTAAGGGGAAGTAAGATTGTACTTAAATTCGGTATAAACCTTCCGTAATAATTAATCATACCTGTAAATGCTCTAATTTCAGAAACGTTTTTCGGTCGCGGCATGTGCTTTATCGCTTCCATTTTCTGTTGTTCTTTATGAATACCGTTCCTATCTATGGTATACCCGCAATAATTAACTTTATCCAAAAAGAAACTTGATTTTTCAAAATTTACACGCACATTGTGCTGAAGTAGTCTCTTCAATACCTCTTCAAGACGATTTAAATGTATTTCATCTGTTTCTCCTGTAATAATAATATCGTCAAACAGTATTCCTACACCTTCTATTCCCTCTAATATATTTTCTATTTCTCTTTGCCATACAGATGGACCTGACGCAATGCCGTACATTAATCTGTTGACTTTGTAAAGTCCCTTGCAAGTACTGATTACCAAAATCTCACGGTCTTCCGGTGCCATCTCTAATTGTAAATAGGCTTGTTCGAGATCCAACTTTGAAAATTTCTTTCCGTTTTTGAGCTTAGCAAATATTTCGTCCGTCGTCGGAAAAGGATGTTCATCTACTATTAACTGAGGATTAACTGTAACTTTGTAGTCACCACAAATTCGAACTCTTCCGTTTTTCTTCAATATAGGAACTATTGGGGTAGCCCATTTTGATGAAGTTACTTTCTCGATAATCCCGGCTTTCTCCAACAAATCTAACTCTCGTTCTACTAGTTGTACTAATTTGAACGGAACCGGGCGTGCTCGCACGAATACTGGAGTGGCATTAGGTTTTAACGTCAACTTAGCTTGTACCCCTTTTATGGCTGACCATTCCGAATTATCGCGTGTGTTTTTGTAATTTTCAAGTATTGCATGCAGTTTATTTGTAGCTAGAACCGTCATTTCTTTTACTGATTCACTGGGAACAAGGAAATCATTTTCATTACATAATTGACGTATCCATTCCCTACCTAATAAAGGTTTTCTATTACCGGCTACTATATACATGTTAAGTCGCTTCGCAATATCCTTATATTTAACGTTTACTGTAATATATCCTTTACTACGCAAAATACGACCGCAATATGAAATTAATTGTAACTGAGTATTATGTATGGTCGCTTCTGGAAAGACACTATGAATCATCTGCTCACTTACGACTGTTACTGCAGCTCCACTGTCAACCTCGAACTCTATCGGTTTCCCGTTAATGTCAAGCGTTGTTACAAATTTTTCCCGAAAATTTACATGTTCCAAGCTCAGAATCTCCTGTAATTGATTGGTAGAGCCCTTTGCAAAACAAACTGTCCGCAGATGCCCCTGCTTCCCACAGCCATGGCAACGAATATCTCGACTGAGCGTACACTTAGAAGCTAAATGTGCCTTACCACATCTGAAACACTTAATATTAGTTTTTACATCAGACTTATTATTCGAATTAGATGCAGTATACTTCCTGGCCCCTGGTTTGGACTGCTTGTCACCTGTATTCTTCCCTGGGGCTTTCTTCCCCGCCTTTAGAAGATCGATACCTGTTGACGTTGAACTGGCGCCCTTCATCTGCTGCGAACTCTTCTCAGATAGTTCCATTGTAACGGCTATTTTTACCGCCTCGTCGAAGTTCAAGTCCTTCTTTTCCAATAAACGAGATTGCGCCTTCTTATTTAATAAGCCGAATACGAATTGATTCCGTAGCGCCGTCTTGAGATAATCTCCGAATTTGCAGTGGATACTCAGCTTATGGAGAGCTGCCACGAACTGCTGCACTGTTTCCTCTTCTCCTTGCTTCCTCTGGTAGAAACGGTAATTCTCAGCTATTTCCAGGGGTGCCGGTTCGTAGAATTCCTTCGAGTTTCTGGACTAACACATCGTAAGGCTGCGAGAACGGATCAATCGGGTCCAATCGATCGCATAGTACATCAAATGCCGAGGCTCCTACGTAATGTAATAAATAGGGAACCCTCGCATTATCCTTGATTCCGAAAATTAAGAAAGCGCCCTGTAGACGTTGCACCCATCTTTTCCATGTAGAGGACGATGGATCGAAAGCTTCGATCGCGAAGGACCCCGGAATTGCTGATTCTCGTTCTGGTTGTAGCGCCATGATTGCTTTGTAAAGGCACGTGTAAATGCGAATGTATTTCGCTTATGTCGTTCTTCTATAATCCTCGTCGCCAATTTTGTTGTGATTGTACGTAGGCACAACAAAGTAATGAAAGCTCTTAGGTTAGAATATAAGTATGCCTTTATTCACGAATAGTATAAGATGTAATATTTAGGATTAAGAATGGTTCCGACTAGCTGCGTGTGTCTCGTGGTTCTGACAAAGCACGATCGTTTTTCCTCCTGGCCGGTAGTCGCGGATGCCATTGTATCGATCTCTCGATTTATCGATGTTCGCACGCATTGCTTCTCAATATCGATCGCGCGCGAAACTAAAGTCGACTCCACATAACAGAGACCAAAGAGAACTTGGCAGACATTATGACAAAACCCTTACCTTTAGAAGCATTTGCATATCTAAGAGATAATATAATGAATGTAGAGTTTGAACAGAATTAGAGATTAACTTTATTCGATAACTGACTTTTGATGTGTTTCAGATAAAGAAGAAAATTAGAAAAAGATGGATCGCTCGCACAAAGGGAGGGAGTGTGATAAGATGAGCTTTGAACGAGCGATGTGCTCCCGCCAATTTGAGAGGGCAGCGCCGGTGTAACGCGCGCCTTGGAGCGCCACGCGAGCGTGCGGTCGCTGCGTGCGCCATTCGAGTTACGACCATCTTCGTGATCAGACGAGTTTCGTTCGTAGACGTGATAAGTCGGTATTTGAGAGTGTGATATTGAATAAACATATTTAGAGTAACAGTAATACAGAAATAGTTATTTGCTGCCCATCCCGCCGTATCTGCGAGCGTTCCATATAACACATTCCAATATTTATTATTGTAGGGAGCCACCCTTAATTTCTATATAATTTTAACATATGTTGTTAAGGTCATCACTTTGAGTAATGTTGTGAAGGTTTTTATAGTTGAGGATCGTTATTAAAAAGTTAGGTAATTCTTTAGAAAAAACTTACATTAGATTCTCACCTCCAATGTTGATAAAATGATGCTCATTCGACACGTTTTTATACGAAACAAAAGAATATGTTGTGTGGGTGAAAAAGTGTATGCTTCATGAATCCAGTTGGTTCCGCCCCTCTGGTTCCGCGAGGGGTTGCGCTACCGTTAAACTAGACACATAGTGTACCTTGCAAAGTACATGCGTTGACTTTCCACTCGTAGAAAGTTGTAAATCTATGTAGCATCTCGTCTCGCGTGGAAAGTGTATGCGTGGAAACTGTAGGTTTTGCCCCCCGCAGGAAGGGGATAATTTCCTGAAGTTGGGACCACGCGCACTTTATTGCTCACATCGAAAACTTATGTGTAAAACTTTAGGTTGATTGGGAGCAGGGCTCATTCGGAAATACATCCAAAAAGCTAACCAAACCAACCCAATTGTTGGGAAAGATTTTTACAAAGATTTTTACCAAGAGAGCCTTAAAAAATATCAAAATTCGGAAAAGGCCTTATTTTGAATAATTAACTACAATTTATTTCCATTTTCAAAAAGCGTTCAGGCAAATGCTATTTGCCTAGGAAAATAGCATTTGAACACAAATAAACGGGCGAAAGCCATTTGACCAGACAGATAGCATTTACCTAGTCAAAAACTATTTTCTTAAAATAACTATTTGCCTACTACATATATATGATCCACAAAATGGTTCCCCTGAATATTAGAAATGAGAAGGTTAGATTATTTTTATATTTTAGTCATTAACGTTTTAGCGACGTTTTAGATCATATTTTAACAAATATTTTTATTCTAGTAAAAATTATTGTCTGATCGAATGACATTGTTTTTATATAAAATGAGAAATATAATTAGATATATTTTTTAATAATATATCCACATTTCCATTTGATTAGATGCTATATAAAAATTAATTTATACTTTTATTACAGTTTTTATAAACTATATATCTAAGCAATAACTAATCTAGGTAACTAATCTAGGTAATTTACAATATCTAGATTTACAAAATCCAGGCTTAATTTTGTAATTAAGTCTATATATAAGTTTTACACAGTGTGTATTTCCAACAGCAGCTTCTATATTAATCACTAAATATAAGATTATTATTTTTATGATATATATATATATAAGTTAGATTTCCATGTTTAGTTTACTTTTTTACAATAGGCATCTAATAAAGAAGATTATTCTAATAAGCCGTGTCAGCTTCTTGGAGTTAAAAAATTATGTTTGAAGTTGGCTGCGAAACATACATACATTATTCCTCCTGAAGATCCTATTCTTGTCGAAGCTAAGAAGTATTTACGTATATCAAAATCTATATATCGAAGATCCTCTATCTATATATATAAAAATGAATGTATGTATGTATGTATGTATGTATGTATGTATGTCCTTTATACACTCTTAAACTATTCGACCGAATTTTAACCAAAAGTATATAAAATAGGGGTAGAATTTTCCGGGGAGTGTTATAGGGTGTATAGTTTTTCGTTACCGATCTTTTTGGGAACCGGTATCCGAAATTTTGACAATTTTTCGGGAAATAATTGACCGAATCTTAAAGAATTCTATGTGAAACAGGGGTAGAATTTTCCGGGGAGTGCCATAAAGTGTATAATTTTTCGTTACCGATCTATTTGGAAATCGGTATCAGAAATTTTTCGAATTTTCGGGAAATAATTGATCGAATCTTGAAGAATTGTATATAAAATAGGGGTAGTATTTCCCGGGAAATGCTATAAACTGAGAGAGAGAGAGAGAGAGAGAGAGAGAGAGAGAGAGGGATTAGAAGGACAGTTTAAAATGTTTTCGGGATGAACATGAACACGTTCAATAAAAAGAAAAAATGTATATTAATTTTTCTAATTTTATTGAATTTCCGTATTTCTGAACTGATCTCGACGTAGAGTTTCTCGCGGTGAGAGTCGGACAACGGTAGAAATAATTTGTCGGGTAAAGAACGTAAACAGAGTTTCATAATTTTTAATAAATTTTGGAAATGATATTGATTGGCCACACTTTAATCTCGGGCGAAGCCGAGACGGGGCACGCTATATCGTGAGTTCACTTTATTTCAATTATCATAATATCGAATACTGAATTTTTTGATTATTTTCAGAAAATTTGCGACGACATAAGTAGTGTTGACTGTGAAATTTAACAACGTCAAAGGTGGCACTAAATAAGTTCTCACTAAATACATTTACACATATTTTTTTGCTGTATTTTATCGTGAGTTGATTTTATTTTAATTATCATAATATCAAATAATGAATTTTTTCATTTTTCTCAGAAAATTTGCGATTATTGTGAATAAATTCATGAAAATAATAACACCCGAGTTCGTGGGTGACATAAGTAGTGTTGAATGTGAAATTTAATAACGTCAAAAGTGGCATTTTTGATTCTTCCAAGTAAATTTTTGGACATCATCAACAGTGATAGTTCAGTCTCTGTGTAAGACGTGGAATAATTTGTATTTATTGTCAATTTTAAATCGCCGTTCTCACTAAGTACATTTACACATATTTTTTTGGTGCATTTTATCGTGAGTTCATTTTATTTCAATTATCATAATATCGAATACTGAATTTTTTCATTTTTCTCCGAAAATTTGCGACCATCGTCGACGACATCATCAACAATGATAGTTCAGTCTGTGTGTGAGACGTGGAATAATTTGTATTCATTGTAAACTTTAAATCATCGTTCTCACTAAATACATTTACACATATTTTTTTGCTGCATTTCATCGTAGTTGATTTTATTTCAATTATCATAATATCAAATACTGAATTTTTTAATTTTTCTCAGAAAATTTGCGAATATCGTCGACAATTATGCCTCCCAAACGTCAATCGATTGATCGATCTACATCTCAGGCACGAAAGAAAAAGGCATTACGAGTTTCAGAAACAGACGAGCAACGGGAGGCAAGATTAGAAGCTCTTCGAGTACGAAATGCTCAAGCCCGCTCGAATGAAACAGGGGAGCAACGAGAATCAAGACTGGAAGCTCTTCGACTACGAAATGCTGAAGCCCGCTCGAATGAAACAGAAAAGCAACGAGAATCAAGACTGGCAACCAATCGAGAACGCAATGTTCGATTTGAAATTTAAGAATGAAAATCCAGGAATGTGCTGCGCAGGTGGAAAAGTGAAATTGCCAGAATTGCATTTACCACCCGACCCATTATCAACATTGGTATCAGGTGACACAAACGAGTCGAAACATTTCTTGGCAAACATACGCAAGTATAATTCATGTTTCCAAATGACATCGTTCGGCTCACTTGACCATCAGCTTTATCGGTGACATTATGATCATTATCCGCCATATTATATTATAATTCAGACGAAAAAATTGTGTTATTAAAATGCCGCAAAAGCTTGCAAACAGTGTTCCTTACGAGAGGAAGAAAGAGGAAAGAACAGAAACGAAATTCGTGAAATAAGACGATGAACCTTATATGTCGTACGATAGTCTACTATTTCCTGCCTATTTATTTAAAGGGTTCGCTGCAATCTTTGAAGTTATACGCCGGCCATCCTCCAGACCTTGTAAAATGTACTGCTGATTTTGACGTAAGTACACTTTCTCTTTTATTATTAATTTATATGTATTATTTCCAATCAAAAATATAAAAAAAATATTTGTTTGAAAATATAACTATTACATCTTATACCAGTTCACAAATTACAATAAATATCATATTTCCAATATATTGTAACTCTTGTGGAATTTACATAACATTTATCTCTTATTTCTATTTTATTATAATTTATTTATAGTTTATATTTTTAAGATTTCTATAACAAATTTACAAAATTCTATTAAATATAAAATGTTAATAATATTTTATATTCGTAAATTATACTAAGTTTTTTCTAAATAGGATATAAAATAATGTTGCACTTTGCAAAATATATAAGTTTATCAATATATCTTCGCAGACAGAAACTGTCTATTAGCAAATGAAGGTTGTCTACAATATTTGATATCGGCAAGGATGCAAGACACCAGTCTCTTGAACCACAGAAAGAGAAGCTGCAAAGGCATTTTTAAACCATAAAATCAGCCTCTCAAGAGCAGCAGCATTCTCGTCTATGTAATTTTCTTCATTGCTCTAAAAAAGGAACGAGTTAGTGCAAAGATACGACGCCCCGAATAGAAACGAGCGTAACACCTCGAGCCTAACACCTCGACCAAATGATTCCGGTATTGCAAAAACTCCGGCCACGAAATCGAATGCCGGCGAAACGGCAGTAAAACAGTGACCGGGAAACCTGACTCGGGAAATCCCGCAAATCCCTTCGCGACAGACAAACGCACCGCGAGCGGATCCACCCCGGGACATGCGTCCGATCCACTCGATCCACCCGATCGAGATGACCGAAAGCGAAGTCCCCCTAACACCTCGACCAAATGATGCCGGTATTGCAAAAACTCCGGCCACGAAATCGAATGCCTGGCGAAACGGCAGTAAAACAAGTGACCGGGAACCTGACTCGAGAAACCCGCGAATCCCTTCGCGACAAACGAACGCACCGCGAGCGGATCCACCCCGGGACATGCGTCCGATCCACCCGATCGAGAAGACCGAAAGCGAAGTCCCCCTAACACCTCGACCAAATGATGCCGGTATTGCAAAAACTCCGGCCACGAAATCGAATGCCGGCGAAACGGCAGTAAAACAGTGACCGGGAACCTGACTCGGGAAACTCGCGAATCTCTTCGCGACAAACGAACGCACCGCGAGCGGATCAACGTTACATTATTCCTCCTGAAGATCCTATTCTTGTCGAAGCTAAGAAGTATTTACGTATATCAAAATCTATATATCGAAGATCCTCTATAATGGTGGAATAAAATGAAGTTGTCGCTGCCGAATTTGTACAAATTGATATGCTGTATTTATGCCATGCCGATTATTATGTTCAGCATCTGAACATGCGTTTTTTTTTTACAGGTTTACTTATCACAGCAAAACGTTCTGCGTTAAAACCAAAAGTTAATAAAATTTTATTTATTCACGATAATTTCAAATTATTAAAAAATATATATTTAAAGTCAGTAAAATACATATAAATACATATAAATACATATAAATTCATATTATTTATAGAATTTAATGTGAAGAAATGTTTAATAAAAATAAGAAGTGTCTGATGATTATACAGTGAATTACATTTTACTTTTGTTACGTATGATGGTCAGTAATAACATTTTGAGATAAATTTTATTTTATTTTGTTGTAAGGAAAGACATTAGTAATGCTAATAAAGTAATCGTATTTTGAAAACAAGCTATATGTATTTTATATTCTGAAAATTTTAATATAATGTATGTAACTATGTATTATTTATGCTATTTTTGCTTTCATATTATTTATTAAAAAATAAAATTAAACTTTATCTTAAATCAGAGGGATTTAAAAAAATATACTAACGCAGCCGTTTGCCGCCGCCGCCGCACCGCCGCCGCCGCCGCACCGCCGCCGCCGCCGCGCCGATTCCGTCGTTGTCAAACAAAGAAAAATTTTCAGCGAACTCGCCGCCATCAAGCTATTTTGCTTCAAACGCCGCCGCCGATATGAAATATAACGGCGCAAGGGTATATGTAAATTGTTCCGCTATGGTGTTGCACGTCCGATGAAATGTAGGACTAGGATTGTCCAGACTCTTATATAAGGACTCTAAATGGTTATATTTTTATTTTTTTCTAATAACTATTCTTTTTACAAACCTTTAAATATGCAATTCCATCAAAAATCCGCAATACAAAAGGGTTTTATTAATTAATATCTTCATTTTTTTAGAAATACTGTTTTATATAAGCCGCTCAGTGTGCTTCGTTTTTTAAATATTTTTTTGGTTTTTCGTTATTTTTTTCAGAAAATATTGAGTAAATATATATATATATATATATATATATATATATTTACTCAAAAAAAAAAAAAAAATATATATATATATATATATATATATATATATAATGTTCTCAAATACTAAAATATATTATAGAACAATCAAAAATATCCAATATGCAATTAATAACAATAACTTTTAATTAGACTGTAAAAATTATCCCAGGTGACCATTTACGCAAAAAAATCAGGTACCCGTTGAAAGATTATATATAATCATATTAGTAATATTTTATTTTTGACACAAATATACTATATGCAGCTTTGCCGAAACCATGTTGCGTGAGAGACGAACTTGACAAACACAATGAACGGGTATCAGCGATGCGTATGACCGGAGGAAATCAATTTCAAATGGGAAAGCATCAATATCAGTGATTTACATTTTCTGTACGTTATTTAGAATTCTATAGTATTTAAAATTTTAAGAATTTTATCCATATGCTGAATAAAAATACGTTTCCTAAAAACTAAATTTATAACATTACATTATAAATTATGAAGTGGTAATTATAAACATACAGTAATGCAAAATAAAGATCTTTATTTCTATACAGAAACATGAAGATTCAATACTCGAGAATTTATTTTCTGTTAATAATCCTAGAATTATTTATCTATTCATTATACACATATGAGTTGATCATTGAATTGTTTATATAACTATGTGTATGTGTGTGGCGGGGGGGAAGATTGTATTTGTGTGTCCCATTTGAAATTCTAAAATCCAAGAAATAAGACATTTTTTTTTTAAACAATGCGGAACAATTTATGTATAAAAAAAGTTTGAGAAAAAATTCAAAGAAAGAAAAAATGTGATTTTGAACTCCTCAAAAGTAGCCGTTTTTAAGGATCGATTTTTTTAATGCGAATGTATAATTTTTATTTACGCGTTCGATAAAGCATAAAATTTTTCGGTAAAAATGACAAAGTTAAGAGCAATTTTAATTACCTTGACATATACTGTCAAGTACATGGCTGACTAACTTGCAAAAAATTTTAGCTGTTGTTTATTAAAAAGTTACTAACAAGAAAGTTTAAGAAGTATAATAATGTCAGTACTAAGGAAATTAATTTACTGATATGTGCGTGTCTAGACAGTACACATATCAACAAATTACTTCCCTTAGCATTGACACAAACTGTTATATTTCTCATTTATATTTGTTAATAATTTTGTAATAAATAACAAGCGACAGCTAAAACTTTTTGCAAGTTAGTCAGCCAAGTTCTTGACAATACATGTCATTGAACGTCGGTGAGATCGCTCTTGATCTTGACATTTATCAATTTTTACGTAAGAATTATGTAAGACATGTATAGTCTAAATTTATAGTTTACGAGACATTTAACAAGTATTACTGTTTACTTAATCAGACAATGCGCGTCTTGATATTACAAATAAATATCGTTATTATATATATATATAATAATTGATACAATTTCAATGTAAAATTCCATGTTTTAGCAAATGCTTGAATAAAAATTATTCATTTCTATTTATGAAAACATGATCAATCTTAAAATAACTTTGAAAAATGCTGTTTTTGAGAAATTCAAGTTTATCTTTTTCCTTTTCCAAACCATAAAATTTTTATTTCATATTTTAAGAATTTTTATTATTTTTTCAAGAATATCTTGTTTTTGAGGTTTTTGAGATATGCAGTTAAAATGGCACCTATGTGCATGCACACGTTCGTGCATGCACACGCGCGCGCTTGTATCGTGTGCGTGCATGTATGCTTGTATTCCTACTTTTTGTTTCTCTATGTATCGTATTTATCTATTTATATATTTCATATTATCGTATTTATATATTTCAACGATAAAATAATACTAGGTTTACTATTAGATTAGTATATCATTTGACTGTATTTAATGGGCAATCATACATTATAGTTACATACATATTTAAATATTACTCTGTAATTTCTTACATTACATCTACATCCACGAAGACTATGCTTCTTATAACTTTCCAGTACAATGCAAGTTTAATCAACAAACCTGAAAATAGAAAAAATTAATTAACATAAATAATCAGATGTTATTGCCAAAAATATGACTACAATATTGATAGTACAGTAAGCGAATAACTATACTTGAATTAATTTCACAAATTATATCTTAAGAAGACAATATATGCTGAAACACAAATAACACTAGAATCACCTCGGTTCTTATGAAAATAACATATATTTAAATAAAATATACTACAAATATTGATCACAATATATATCTATCTCTATTACTTATACATAAAGTATATTTCTGTCATAACATGAAAACATATTGCATGTAATAACATTAATGGACTTCAGATCATTTATTTTAATTATCGTAAGTGTACAACTTGATGATAATATTTAATAAATATTCTGTATAATTTATTGTTAAAGCAAATTAAGAGATGTTGAAATACATGAGATAGAGTATCGTGCAACATTCAAAAGAGATCATCATAGGAATTGGTGTCACTATAAACTGTGCATGCAGGATCTTCTCTAATAAATTCACGTTCTACATACACATACGATACAAAGTGTATCCCAAGCCCTGCCGCCATCCTGTCACAACTACAACAAAATCACCAGTTTTGATAAAACCACGACTTATGCCGAAAT
>JASTWP010003812.1:0-17111 GCA_030770255.1 Temnothorax ravouxi
TAATAACTAATTAATTATAAAAATAATTATAACAATAATCTATGTATCTATGCTGTTAAATCGAGTTATTTTTATTTCCCGATACTCGGATATCTAACTTCATTAGTATTATAAAAAATCGGTTATCCGGATAATCAGATATTCGTGAATTACCTGGGTATTTCCCAAAATTCTGAGAAAATACCTCTATTAAGCTGGACCCCCACCAGCGCAAATTAAGTTCTTACTAGGTCAAAAATTTAGTGCTATTTAGGTGCTAATTAAGTGCCCTAGTCCGAATTTTGGTGCTCGAACCGTTTAGCAGGAAATCGCGTAAAAAATGGGGGGGTCCAGCTTGCCATAAAGCTGGACCCCCCCATATCAGACAATGGTTCTATAGACAAGACAAGTACACTATAATTTAGTGCTAATTAAGTGCTAATTAAGAGCTCTAAAATAACGATAAAATATTTATAGATTATAACATTTATTTAAATATACCACCAGATATTGAACACAGTACCGTCGCGGTCGACACAAACACTTAAAAAATTTGCTGCATGAATATATTCGTTACTAAAATGATCGAAAACATATATTTCTTAAATCTGAGTTCATTGCTAACAGTAAAACAATTACGATAATTAACTTAGACCAGCCGTTGGCGCTGAGCACTATAATTGTAAGTTCCGTCATCTGATCGTTTACGAATTAGTTGCTCGCATGATTATATATAGTATTAAAATAATTCTCAGACATTGCACTTTAAAAGAATATCACGATTCGAATTTAGTGCTAGCTGCATAGTGTTGAAATTAATTAATTAATCAATGGAGCGCGCGCTCCAGGGATAAATTAATTAATTTCAACACTATACAGTTAGCCCTAAATTCGAATCGTGATATTTTCTTAAAGTACAATGTCTCAGGATTATTTTGAGACCAAAAACACGCGAGCACCTAATTCTTTGACGATTCTGTAACGAACTTTAGAGCGCGGCGCGCGCGCTCCATGAGTTAATTAATTGATTTCAACCCTTTGCAGCTAGCACTAAATTCGAATCGTGATATTTTCTTAAAGTACAATGTTTCAGGATTATTTTGGGACCATAATCACGCGAGCACCTAATTCTTTGACGATGCAGTAACAAATTATAGAGCGTTGCGCGCGCGCTCTATGTATAAATTAATTAATTTCAACGCTATACAGCTAGCACTAAATTTGAATTGTAATATTTTCTTAAAGTACAATGTCTCAGGATTATTTTGGGACCATAATCACGCGAGCACCTAATTCTTTGAAGCGCGCACGCCGCGCTCTAAAGTTCGTTACAGAATCGTCAAGTCCGACAGCCCACCGCAAAAATGTGGGTCCATCGCTTTTATGAATAAATTTACTTGCAAAAGGTAGTTTATAAGTCGTATTATCATAAACGATTGTCAGCCCCCAAACTCGTACCACCTGCGTTATGAGCAATAAAAATTTATTAACAATTGGATTTCTAAGCGATTTGGGTCCATCGCTTTTATGGACAAAACTTGTTTCATTCGAAAGGGCATCAAATTCCCTTTCAGAAAATATCCGGCTGATTTGCCCTGGCCCCTGCAATAATTACGAGTTTATCATTACCCGTGGCCGAGTTACATAATAAACTGTTAATAGTCATCAGATTTCTGACGATTTTTTAGAGTTTATTTTTTTCCGTGTAATATTTGCTATGATTTTGTTAAAATTCACTTAATTATAAAAAAAAATGTAAAAAACTTGGAAATATTCGACAAAATTCCAATTTACATTACGTTCTCTGACAGTTCCATACTTTTTATCTGGAAATATGATATTTTTAACTATGATAAATGATAAAAGTATATAATTATCATATAAAGTATAATAATATGAATGATAAAAAAATCAAAAATATTCATAATCCCTACACAATATTATAATATCATAAACGTTAAATAATAACAATAACAACAATTATGATCTTTAAAAATTTATAATTTTAGATAGTATCCAAAGTATAAATAAAAGCGTGACGCTCTGTCCTTGTTTACGGCGCGCATTTCAAACGCCACGCTCGATCTGACTCGCGCGTTGAGTCAAAAATCATGATCAGCCTGGGTTTTGCAGGGGCCAGGGCAAATCAGCCGGGTATTTTCTGAAAGGGAATTTGATGCCCTTTCGAATGAAACAAGTTTTGTCCATAAAAGCGATGGACCCAAATCGCTTAGAAATCCAATTGTTAATTGTTGGGGACCACACGCTACACGAGCGTGTCGACAGAGTGCGCCACGTCCGCAGGGCAGCACGTGCGCGCCACGACCAGAGAGAAGAATGAGAGACGACACGGCCCGGTTTTAGGTGATCCGCGAACGCGATACGCCCTCTGGGATCGACGTAAAACGTGCACATGAACTACGTAGCCAACGTCCGCGTTTGGGCCACGGGGTAACGCATACGTGCACGATTTAGGTTGCGTTCCGTGCTAATGTCGGTAACGCAAAGTTATTGATTTTTCGTTATGTGAGCGAGCGAGAAGGTATAAGAGTGAGCGAGATGACAATAAGAGTGAGCGAGACAGTAATTGGAGTGAGCGAGATGAGAATAACACATGCAGAAGGCTCGGGGGTGGGGATCTGATCGAGGATCGAGCATCGAGTCTTTTCCTTGCGCGCCGTTGTTCTTATCTCGCTCACTCCTGTTACTGTCCTACTCGCTCTTATTGACGACTCGCTTGCTCTTATACCTTCTCGCTCGCTCACGTAACACCTGTGTTTTAAGACCGACACGCTTTAGAAATTAATGCAAATTAGGATTAGGATTATGTCCGAAAGGTTTAGAATGACAAATATATGTTTGTATTACATCATGTAAAATATATATTCTAATAAAAGACATACATAAAAGTTTATGAATAAAATGAAATATAATTAATATTTCTTCCTCGTCCTCTTCCTCTTCCACCTTGTCCTCTTCCTCTTCCACTTTGTCCTCTTCCTCTCCCACCTCGTCCTCGTCCTCGTCCTCGCCCTCTCATACCTCTTTGAGAGGCAGCTATTGCCTTGGCAATTATAGTGCCTAATTGTTCGCTCTAAAACATTAACAATAAGAAAAATAATGAAACAGCATGTTCATGATATTCATGTGATATGAGTATAACAAATATAACTTTATAATTATAACTGCACTGAGTTATACACAAAAAAAAATAATTTAACTCAACAAAATGTGGATATATATAAATTTAACATTTGTTGAGCCAAATAATTTCTTTTTTTCGGTGCACATATATAAGTATTTATCTAACTAATGCTTGATTTCTTCACCTCTATGGACCGGTTGTTCCAACCTGTTGGTAAACTAACTAATAGTTAAATCATATGTGTATCTTCGTCTAATGTAAATGATAAACAAAGACATATATATGATTTAACTATTAGTTAGTTTACCAACAGGTTGGAACAATCGGCCCTAAATGAGTTCTCGATAACTATCCAACAGATATCTTTCAGAATTGGTTTCCTTATTGGTCGATTCTGGGATATAGGTGTGTTGGATAAAGTCATCGAGAGGTGAAGAAATTGGGTATAAATAATAAAGGACTTAATTTTTTAAATTACAGGTGCTTTCTAGCAACGACACTGTGTAATACAGAGTAATATATTTCATTTTTTAACAACAAACAACAAAGATGAAACGATTCAACTGTGTTTCACAGTGTTGTTTCTGTAAAGCACCCATGTAATTAAAAATTTAACACTTACATTTAATTGGAAAACGTCTGCTGCTGGCGTCGGCGTCATCAACGCCGTAGACGCGGTCGTCGTCACTGCCGTCGGCGCCGTGGTCGTCGTCGTTGCCGTCGACGCCGCGGTCGTCGTCGTTGCCGTCGACGCCGCGGTCGTCGTCGTTGCCGTCGACGCCGCGGTCGTCGTCGTTGCCGTCGGCGTCGCGGTCGTCGTCGCTGCCGTCGACGCCGCGGTCGTCGTCGTTGCCGTCGCTGCCGTCGACGCCGCGATCGTCGTCGTTGCCGTCGACGCCGCTGTCGTTGTCGACATCGTCGTCTTCTTCAGCGTCTTGGGAATATAACTGAAAAAGAAAAATTATTGAAATTTAATACATATTAATTAGAGCTTATTACAGTAATGATGTAATACATAATTATTTACTTACGGCTTCGTAAAATGCAGACCTGTGGAGACGATGTTGGCACACGACGCGCGACGACGTGGCGAACAATATGACGAACTGCGAACTGCGACGCCTGGACTCACTTGTTGATATCGCGAGTCACAACGCGCTGCCGCGACGCCACTCCTCCCTCTTATCCCCTTCTGAGGGAGCCATGCGATTCGCTTAAAAACAATTTCTTTATTGTTTTGAAAAGATTCTCTCTCTTTTCGCGATAGACAACAGTGGAGTCTTTCCATTCGAAGCATTTTCCAGAGCTGGTACTATTTGCTGCGATCAGTATATTTTATTCGTACACTAGTCGAAATATTAAACTGATTTTTCATTATCTAAGACGCTGTCTCGAGTGAATTCAGTTGACATTAATTGTTTGTTCACACAACAATTAATAGATTATCGGCTAGGTTACGTTAATTTTGTGCATATTTTGTGCGCAACAAATTAAGTTTATTTTTATTTTTTTGTATTTTATTTTTTGAAGCGTACGTATTAATATTTTGTTTTTTTCCCGCTTCATTTTACTTTTTATTTTTTTATTTTTCTGCATCTTAAAACGTGTATTATAGTTTTTTTAATACAGAAAGATACAGAATAAGTTATTTCTTATTAAGGACTCTTTTACGAGTACGCGAAATTAATTAATTGCAAAATGAATGATAAGTATTTAGAAAGTGTATATGAAAAATGTGCGTTTAAAAATTGTCGCAATGGTGTTTTTTCCACGGGGTCGCATTTATTTCGATTTCCATCAAGTACAGATGCAAGACACAAATTATGGATACGTAATAGTGGTAAGTTTTTTACATATATATTTTTACATTTTCTTGTATTAGACGTACATGCATGCATGCATAAATATACGTAATACATACATACGTACGTACATACATACATACACACGCACGCACACACGCACGCGCGCGCACACACACACACACACACACACACACACACACACACACACACACACACACACACACACACACACACACACACACACACACATATATATATGCATATATATATTGACAAAATTGTAGCCATCCTAATTTTCATCGAAATTTTACTCAATGTTAAATTAGCGTAACTCATAACATTTCGATAAAAATTAGAATGCCTAATAATTTTTTCAATGACTGTATATGTACATATGTTTATATATTTTTTATTGATATATTTGAAAAATAAATCAACATATCCAATGTGTGACAATGGCTGTATTACTGCTTTTAAGAAAAAGTTAATTATTTAATTATATAATTACTTAATGCAGTTACTATTGGCAGAGAAAAGAATTCTCTCTGCTACTGGTCACAACCATCTTATATGTCTGACGTATCTTTATGGCGCATCACTGCAAGTAGTATAGTTCAGTTACTGTGCGTCATGCCGCAATGGCATTAATAACTTACTTTTAATTTTATTTGCTGTCGTTTATAATTATAACTTAATATGTTTCAGTATTTTCAAAAAACGAATATAATACATTGCATTTGCAAGTAAAAATGAGAAAAGTTAGCGTAGAAAAAATGTTATAAATGTAGAAACGCATATAAGTTGCGGTAGTGAAAAATCTTTAAAATGCTAATACTAACTGCTAGTTTACATGGTTTGGTTTCTAATACCGCAAAACATTGTGCTGAAGAATTAAATTTCCCGAAAGATTTCTTAAGAGAAAATTTACTAGTAATATTTTGCATTTATTCTATTTCAGGAAATACTCGTTTGGAAAAGTGGTCTGCCAGTTCTATCCGTCGTGCCGGTTTGTGTGCAGATCACTTCAGTGAAAATTCTTTCAAGGGAGAAGGTAAGAAAAAATTAAAACGCGGCGCAGTTCCTCTTTCTTTCAGAGATATAACTTTACCTGAAGAAAGCAATGATGGAGACAATGATATGACAATGATGGATACAAATATGATGGAGAGCATGCCTATACCAATAAAGGTGACTGAAAATGAAAATATATTAAATGAGACAGAAACAAGAGAAAATAATGAAAACGCTACAAGGCCAACATCAGCGAATGTTGAAAAAGATGAAAATAAAATAACGAAGGATTTAGTTCAACGGCCACCATTGCAAACCTACCAAACACCGAAACTATATTTTAATATATCAGAAGAAGAAGAAGATAATATGGAATGGATACATGAAGAGCCGCCAATGTACGAAAAAGTTTCGGCGCCCACAAAGATCATAGAAAAGGAAATTACAGAAAAGGAAAAAAAAGATAAGGACAGTAATGCACAAATAATAATTACATCTTTAACAAATGAAAATATGCGTCTTCGCCAGACAATAAAAACGTTAAAATTACGTTTACAAAGATGCAATCAACGAATGCCCGTAAAACGTACAAATAAGAAAAGCCCAAATAAAATCATACAAGAAGTAATGGCAAAGAAAAAATTGCATCCCGTTGCGAAAACAATGATAAATTTGCAATTACATACGCCAAACGCGCCATATACAAAAGAAGAAAAAAATATTTCAAGACAACTGTATTATTATTCAGCTTCTGCACTGCGTGGTTTACGAAAGGCAGGCTGCAATTTTCCTGCGGAAAGAACTATTCAAAGATGGAACGAAGAATATAATATGATACCAGGATTTTGCGATTTTATATTTCGTAAATTGGAGGAGAAACTTTCCAAGATACCTATAGAAGAAAGAGCATGTGCTTTGAAGTGGGATGAAATGTCCATAAAAGCGTTTCAAGAATATTCACCCTATTTAGATCAAGTAGAAGGACTTAAAGACCTAGGGCCTTTAGGAAGAACACATGAGGATGCAAAACACGTATTCGTATTTTGTTTGGACAGCATAAACGCACGTCATCCATGGCGTCAACCATTAGCATATTTTCTTCCTGGTACAGGTATGAAAGCCGAAGAAATAATATCATTATTAAAAGAATGTTTAGATAAACTGATTAAAACGGGTGCTGATGTGCAACTCGTTACATGCGATCAAGGTTCAAGTAATCAGAGTGCTTATGTAAAACTTGGCGTAAACACGGATAAACCATATTTTATTCATAATGGAAAAAAATATTACGCACTGTTTGATTTTCCACATTTAGTAAAAAGATTGGCGAGCTATCTGAGGAAACACAAGTATTTGTATCGCGATGGAAAAGTAATCGCATCATTCGACGATTTCGAAATTACATGGACCATTGATAATGCCAATAAAGGAGGTTCCAATTTATTGTTTCATATCACAAAAGCACATATTCGCCCCAATGCTTTTGAAACAATGAATGTGAAAAGAGCCTTTCAATTATTCAGTCATACGTTTGCATCCGCAATAAAAACTGCTGGTAATGCTAAAGTGTTACGGACAGATACGTGGAATGCAACGGCTGATTTTACAGAAAATCTGAATAAAGTAATAGATGCTTGCAATTCTTACAGTCTAAAAGTTACACATGGCGGAAAACGACCATTGTCTCCCAAAAATCCTGACATTGAATTATTATTAACAGATTTTCTGAAATATTGCTCATCATGGTCTACATCGCAGGACAAAGTATCAAAAATTCCTTGTTTAAAAGGCTTTATTATAACTGTACAAGCTATACTTGAAGTATATAAAGAACTCACAAGGCGATATAAAAATTTTGAACTTGCAACAGGATTATGTAACCAAGACTCGGTTGAACATTTATTCTCTAAATTAAGACAACGCGGAGGATTTAATCCCAACCCCACAGCAAGAATGATCCGACTTTCTCTGAGACATATAATATCTACGGGATATATTCCAACAACTGATAAAGGCAATGTTCAATGCCTTGAAGCTGAGTCTCTTATTAACTCACCGAGTCATCTTGTTAAAACGTTAGAAAATTCATTGAATGCAAATCATACTGTCATACAATGTGACGATAGTTCTGAAGATGAAACATTTATGGAAGATTTGCAACTTCTTGCAGAATACGATAATGTGGAAAATGCAGAAAACGTTGCAACACTAAATATATATGATCAAAATGCTGTTGCATTTTTTGCTGGTTATATAGCGCGACGAAGCGTAGGAAAAACGAAGTGCGATAATTGTCGTCATTGCATGATGAAAACGCCAATGGAAAACGCAACGGAAAATGAGATGTACATAGAATTTCAAGAATATCCAAATGCAGACGAAGATGCTCCTGCAGTAACGAAATTGATACGACCGACAGATCTTTTTGCAAAAGTGGTCCAAACGCAATTAATGACATTCAATCGTGTATGGTTACATTATTGGCCATCAAAGCAAGTTCTAGAAAAGATAACGAATGAATGTATAAATGCGACAAATGAAAAACACTGTGAATGGCTAGACAAAAATAATACGTGCTACAATCATCGACTGCAAGCGTTGCGATTTATGACGAAGGTAAAATTGTACTCTCGCACGAGATACAACAATCGTGCTATAAAAAAAGGCAATACCCACAGAAAAATGAGTAATTTGTTAAACAAATAAAAAATAATTACAAGAGATTGTAGCAAGATAGAATAAAAAAACTGCAATACATAAGCGTAAAAAAATAAGCAATAAAATAACGTAGAACGCAGAATCATTTTAAAATATAATGTAAATAATGCTTTTTATACATATTAATTTTGTACAAAATATGAAATACAATACTTTTTTAAATCTATTATTGTTTTATTGCATCTTATCGTTCCGTCATTATGGACAAAAATACTTTCTACATTGTATCATGACATTGCATCCATTATGTCTCAATAGAGACATATATGTTTGCAAGTTATGTTACTTTGCAATGAGTATGAATTTCCAGTAATGAGAAAAATAAGCATAAATTTTTCAATTTCATGTAGAAGACCGCAATCACAATTGAAATAATTGCATAAATCGTAGACTAGCAGGTCTTGTCACGGAATATATAAAAAGTTGTAATATGTGATCATGCTACGAAATTGTAAAATCATGCATTTTCTTGTTATCAATGATGCGTAATAAGATGCAAATTATAATAAAAATTTTAAAAAGTACATTTAGATTTATTACATGCTGCTATTAACATAAGCATATTAAGTGTTGCGCACGTTATTCTACAAATATAATAACTAAACTATTAAAAGTATTACTACTATAAGTACTACTAAAACTAAAAAGTAACGTTCACACGTACTACAATATATATCAATGATTTTCATAAATCATTCGCAATAACAAACGTCGTAAAATATAAATGTGAGAGAAAAAGACGTCAAAAATACAACTAATATTTTTATTAAAAGAAATCTATATTTATGTATATTTCCCCGTGATGAAACCTGTTAGTCGACGATTTATGCAATTATTTCAACTGTGATTGTGGTCTTTACGTCATGCTCATTAACAGCAACACAAAAAATATTGAAATAAAACTTCTTACTTTAAATCTTTTTTCTGCGTTTTTTGATACATTTTTTTTAAAATGCGTTCTATGTTTAAATTGCACATCAGCTAAATATAAATAGTTTATATAGCACAGCCCTTTAATGAAAAAATTAGTTATTTTTAAATAATATACATATATATATATATATATATTTTAAAGATATTAATGTAAAAACTATTTATATTAGAAATCTTAATATTGTTGAATGAAAAAAGGAGGGGTTTTTAGTGGGTGCAAGCCCCACACTACCCCGCCGGACGGCCGACGAGGGTGTGCGTCAGGCATTTTCCCCTACCTGCTTAAAAAAAAAAAAAAAAAAAAAAAGCGTGTATGTACATATATCGTCGCGTTAGAAAAAGTATGCAACATATAAAATATAAGTGTCACAGTAGTATACTATAAGTAATAATGAGTAACAGTTATAGCGAGTTGCATTGAATACAATTATTCTCGATTCGTTGTCGTAAATTGTTTATTACAATATAATTGAGAAATTTATACATGTGTATTCCGGTGTATATAAAAAAATGTTTAATGTGATAATTTCTAAAGCGTGTCGGTCTTAAAACACAGGTGTTACGTGAGCGAGCGAGAAGGTATAAGAGCAAGCGAGTCGTCAATAAGAGCGAGTAGGACAGTAACAGGAGTGAGCGAGATAAGAACAACGGCGCGCAAGGAAAAGACTCGATGCTCGATCCTCGATCAGATCCCCACCCCCGAGCCTTCTGCATGTGTTATTCTCATCTCGCTCACTCCAATTACTGTCTCGCTCGCTCTTATTGTCATCTCGCTCACTCTTATACCTTCTCGCTCGCTCACATAACGAAAAATCAATAACTTTGCGTTACCGACATTAGCACGGAACGCAACCTAAATCGTGCACGTATGCGTTACCCCGTGGCCCAAACGCGGACGTTGGCTACGTAGTTCATGTGCACGTTTTACGTCAATCCCAGAGGGCGTATCGCGTTCGCGGATCACCTAAAACCGGGCCGTGTCGTCTCTCATTCTTCTCTCTGCTGGAAGTCCGTATTTTTTAATGCTCTATAGCTCAAACAATTGCTCCTTGATTGCTCCCTCAGAATCCACGATTGCTCCCCTTTTAAAATTAATATTTGCGGAGATATTTAATAAAAACGAAAAATTTTTTATTTTGATTGAAAAACATATTTATAATAACCCTATGCAACTCAAAACCGGTCTAGAACGATTGCTCCTTCATTGGTCCTTATTGCTCCATCATTATTTTAATGATTTATTGCATATTTTATTAAAAAATTAACAAATTAATCATTTCACAAGTGACGCCGCCGCCACCTATCGGCCGCCTATTGTAACTACATGGTTCGGCAGCCAACGGCGGAAGATTCAAACGTAATGCAACAGCTGTATCGTTTACAATTACATCTCAAAGAGTTTAAAACGATTGCTCCTTAATTGCTACGCGTTGCTCCTTCATTACTTTAACGATTCAATGCATTTTTATTAAAAAATTAACGAATTGATCATTTTACAAGTGACGCCTGTAGTTCTATGCAAGTACATCCAACCTAAAACGATTGCTCCTTCATTGTTACGCATTGCTCCTTCATTACTTTAACGATTCAATGCATTTTTATTAAAAAATTAACAAAGTGATCGTTTCACAAGTGACGTCGTCGCCACCTATCGGCCGCCTATTGTACTACATGGTTCGGCAGCCAACGGCGGAAGATTCAAACGTAATGCAACAGCTCTATCGTTTACAATTACATCTCAAAGAGTTTAAAACGATTGCTCCTTAATTGCTACGCGTTGCTCCTTCATTACTTTAACGATTCAATGCATTTTTATTAAAAAATTAACGAATTGATCATTTTACAAGTGACGCCTGTAGTTCTATGCAAGTACATCCAACCTAAAACGATTGCTCCTTCATTGTTACGCATTGCTCCTTCATTACTTTAACGATTCAATGCATTTTTATTAAAAAATTAACAAAGTGATCGTTTCACAAGTGACGTCGTCGCCACCTATCGGCCGCCTATTGTAACTACATGGTTCGGCAGCCAACGGCGGAAGATTCAAACGTAATGTAACAGCTCTATCGTTTATAACTATATCTCAGAGTTTAGTCAACATTTCCTATTGATTTTTCGTAGAATAACTGTTTCTCGCTTGCTCTGTTGGGATATTCGATTGCTCCATTCGTATAATTAATTTTTAATGATATCTTAGCAAAAAACCACTTATTTCTTTGGAATAACATATTTCCTATATTTCTCTGCAAGTATATCCAACATAAAACGATTGCTCCTTAAGGCTATTGCACGTAACAATGGCCTGGTTTAAGGCCTTTGCACGTAACAAAGTTTTAGTCATAATCGTAAGGCCGTAAGAAAGTAGACCAATCACAGTCGATTATTCTCCTTGAGCTCGAAGAATAATCGAGTGTGATTGGTCTATTTTCTTACGGCCTTGCGATTATGACTAAAACTTTGTTACGTGCAATGGCTTTTAAAGGAACAGAGAAATAGCGCTAAGGAACAGTGATAAATTGTCATTTTATATTCTGTACATATGTTAATATTAAACTGTTCCCTATTCTCTGTTCCCTATCCCCTTTTCTTTTTATTGTGCGCATCCCTTGACGCGTTGTTGTTCGTTGCCGTCCTTGGACAGGACCAGACATGTTTCAACACGTTACGCGCGCATCCTTTGTCTGGACCATATTTTGGAGTTTCTATTTTTCCTTATGCCCGTATCAGCTGACTACGGATTGGGATTGAGATTGGATTGAAATTTGACCAATCAGAGCAAAGTTTACTAAACTTGAGATCAGTTTTCTCTGTTCTGATTGATTAAATTTTAATCCAAACTCAATCCCAATCCGCAGTCTGATACGGACTTTAGAGAGACTGCTGCACACACTAAAATCTCATTCTGTAACAAAAAAGAAAATCTGGCAGGATGGACTAAAAAGTTATTAAGGCTTTTACACATAAAATTCCTTAAGGACGTAAAGCATATGCTTAAGATAACTGATCAATCTCAATCGAGTTTGTAACTGCGGATGACACACAATACTCTATTGGGATTGGTCGATTTTCTTACGGCCTTAGGCTGAAATCCCATGGTGCGGAATGGAAGTGCGGAATAGAGAATGCGTCATAGACACAGCCAATCCTATGCATTAGGCTCACTATGAGAGTCAGCCTCCCGGCTTATTGCTTCGTAATTAGCTGTATAAGCAAGCCAAACGTTACAATAGTCTTCTCGGCTATGCTAGATACCGACATATTAGCAACCTAGCTTAACACTGATAGCAAGCGCGCTAAGAGCGATTTTCACTTTGCCTCTCAGATACTAATGTAACTAACTCTGCTAAATTGTGGAGAGAGCTTGCCCGTCTTGGGCTTGTCAAGTCCACGTCGGTTTCTCCTCTCCGTTTCTTCTCACCTGATCAACTTAATTCATATTATGTCTCTGTATCTAATACCTCTTCACCTTGCTCGTACGTTGACTTCATGTCGGCCATTGCTTTGGTTTCTGGTCCCTCTCAACGTTCAAAGTTTGTTTTCTCTATTATTCAGCCTGATGATGTATATAAACTTATCTCTAATGAACCGCTCCATTCCTTTGCATCTGGCCAGGACGGCATTCCGCTTTATGTTCTCCGTACTGCCTGGCCTGTTATTTCTCAATGGCTCACTTCACTGCTTAATTGTTCACTTCAATCCTCCGTATTTCCTTCATTATGGAAACGTGCGTTAATCCGCCCACTCTCTAAGATTCGCACTCCTTTGTCTCCATCCGATACTCGACCTATTGCTAACCTTCCAGAAATGTCTAAAATCCTTGAACGAATAGTGGCCGCTCAGATCACTGAATATTTAAACAAGCATAATCTTTTGAATCCCAGACAGTCCGCGTATCGTTCTGGCTACAACACGCAATCTGCACTTTTACGGGTCTGTGACGACATTAAGAAGGGAATTGATGACATGCTTATCACAATTATGATTCTCTTTGACTTCAGTAAGGCCTTTGATACTGTTCCACATCTTCGTTTACTTATGAAGTTAAAAGAATTAGGATTCTCTGACGAGGTCCTTGTGTGGATATTCTCCTACCTCACTGGCCGTTCTCAAGCGGTAATTGATGATGAAGGTAATCTCTCAGACTGGGTGTTCACATCGTCCGGTGTCCCTCAAGGTTCTGTACTTGGTCCTCTTCTGTTTGCACTATATATCAATGATATTGGTGGTTCTCTTTCGTTTGTATATCATATGCTCTTTGCTGATGATATACAAATATATCTCCAATGTTCTCGTGCTAACATTCTCCATGGTCTTGAGATGATTTCCGAGGATGCGAGCGCTATTTTTGACTATGCAATGGTCTTCGACTCAATCCTGCGAAAAGTAAGGTATTGATCTTTGGTAGTCATTCCTATGTTAATGATATTGACTTCCATAGTTTACCACCCATTATTGTGAACCAAACACCTATACCCTTTGTTAATGAAGTCAGAAATTTGGGTGTAATTTTTACGTCTAGCTTGTCTTGGAGGAAACACATTTTACACATCTCCCAAAAAGTTCATTTTTCTCTGCATAAACTTAAGTTTAATAAAAATTCACTTTCTACGGGGCTGAGGATAAGACTCGTATTAGCTCTAATTATGCCACACATTGATTACTGTTGCTTAGTCTATCACGGTTTAAGTGGTGAGTTAAATACTTTATTGCAGAGACTCGTCAATTGTTGCATCCGCTTTATCTTTGATCTTAAGAGAAATGAACATATTACTCCGTTTAGACGCCAACTAAGATGGCTTTCAGTTGAAAATAGAAGACTATATTTTCTAGGTTGTCAAATGTTTCGCATACTTCACATGTGCTCCCCTTCTTACTTGCGTGAAAAATTTACGTTGCTTGATCCGCTGTTGAGAAGATCTGACCGCCTTTCTCATGCGTCTCATACATTTCATATTCCTTCTCATAGAACAACCACCTACAGAAACTCTTTTATCTTTCTTCTATCTATTTCTGGCACTCACTTCCTGTTAATATCACCTCTACTTCCTCATTCCCTGCCTTTAAGAAGAAAGTACTTGCTCAAAGCATTTTTAACTTGCTGGGTACATATAACAGCGGTATTATTTCATTTATTTTTGTTGTTATTCGTGCATTTTGTTCTTACTGTTTTCTTGCTGTCTCATGCGAGAAACACTGGTATCTATCTTTGCCCTTTAGCCTAGCTTGGGCATAATAAATCATATCATATCATCTCTCTCTCTCTCTCTCTCTCTGGTGAGTACCGCACGTCACGTTGTTTCCTTGCTCCTGCTTTCTTTGATTTCTCTCGCTGCCGTGAACTGCCTTCGGGCTGTCTTGTTGCAGGCTCGAGCAGGTTTCTTGTTGCTTGGCGGAATATATATTCATTTCTTCTGTCCTTGCAACTACTGGGCTAGACATCCTTGAGGGAGGCTTTTCCGGTTCTAACCTCACTTTTGCATGATTTCTGGATGCTGTGGCTTGTGCATGAGCTGCCTTGGTTCGCGCGTGCGGCGACATCTGTGGGCGTACACACAGACATCTGTGGGACCTCGTGGCGTACCACAATCCGTTACCCACTGGACCGCTGTCTGGTTCTGCTCTCTGCTGCTGTCAGTTGATCAACCATGCAGCGCGCGTGCATTAGGTGCAAGAAGTCGGTTGCGACGGCTGCTGTTGTGTGCGAGTGCACTAAACTCTTCCATCCTGGTTGCATTAAGGCGTACGCCAACTACAAATACGCTGAGCAGTGCTGTATAGATCTGGCGGCTTCGCTGCAGCCGGTGCCGGATGTCGACGGTGTCGAGTCGTTCATGTCATTAGCTGCCTCATCTGCTGCCCCTCTTACACGGGGGGTCGAGTGCACGGAGCTTTTAGACTTTACAGTTCCTGCTATGGCACACTCTACCGCAATCGGTGAATGGCGACACGACGAATGCGCTCTTGCGCCAACTGGTTGAGCAGATGAAGTCGTCTGAGGCGCGATTCTCTGCATTTGCTGAGTCGTCCGAGGCGCGATTCTCTGCATTTGTTGAGTCGTCCGATGCGCGATTCAGTGAGCTCAGTGATAAACTCAGCCAGTTAAATTCACTAGCTAAAAGTGTCGACCGCAACACTCAGCGCATGGCTGAGTTGGAGCAGCACTGTGCTGCTCTCACGAACGAAATGCGCGGTTTTAAGGGTGAAAAAGAACGAAAAGAACGAACTTAAGAGTGATCTGAGTGGCCCTCTTCCCGCTCCGCGGTCTCCTTCGTCTCGAGTCTCGCGAGCTTCCGATATCATTATCTCCGGGTTTCCTTGTTCTCTGTCCGACAGGTCAATGGACCTTGTTACCAACGTTTTTCGTGCACTTGACATATTTCAGCTGGCTTCGGACGTTCTCGAGACTCGCGACGTGGGGGGCGGTGGTGCGTCGGCGGTGCGTGGTGTTGCGACTGGCTCTGTTTCGGCCCTGGATCTTCGAACCGTCACTGCGGACGGGAGGCGATCGGTTATCGTTGTGCTTAAGTCGCGAGAGATTCGCGACTACATCCTCACCGTTATGCGCCGAAAACGTCGACTCACTGTCAGCGAGGTTTTCTTTATAGATGTCCCTGGGCATATTTATGTCAACAAGCTCCTACCTACTGATGTCTATAATCTGTTGCGCTGGACTCGGGTCGAGGCCAAGCGGCTGTCTTACAAGCATGTTTGGTGCAGGGACGGTCAGATTTTCGTCCGCAAGAATCATGGCCTGCCGCCTACTTTAATAACCACCGAGGACGACCTCGGTCATCTTCAATGACCTGTTGTCACGAATGTTGCTGCTGCCCCATATAGTCAGATCAGCATTGCGAGCTTCAATGCCTGCTCTCTGCCTGCCCATCTTGAGACTATCCAGGCCCTCTTAGCGTCAAATTTCTTTCATGTTATTGCTATTTCTGAAACTTGGCTTCACTCTCATATTTCCGACGACCTGGTGCGCATACCTGGATACTACCTACTACGGGCAGACAGAGAGGGCAAAGAGGGAGGCGGAGTAGCTTGCTACATTCATGAGTCGTTACGTGCGCGTGTTTTGGCGTCGTCACCCTCCGCCTTCTCAAACGAACCGGAATTTCTCTTACTTGACATTCGGGGTAGTGCGCGTCCGCCTCTCTTATTTACGACTATGTATCGCAGGCCGAGAGCTGCAAACTTTAGCAAGTATGTTGACACCCTTACCGCTTACATGCATAATTACAAGAACATAATAATTACTGGTGACTTAAACTCTAATCTCCTAGCTTCTTCTTATGAATCTAATCACCTCACGAGTCTTGTTTCCCAACTGTCTCTTCACATTGTTCAGTCGCATGCGACTTACCACACTCTTTTCTTCCCACACATGGTTAGACGTCTTTATAGTTGATAACTTAGACAAGGTCTCCCTGTTTCGCAAGTCTCTCTCTCTCGTGTCCATTTATTATATATGGACATGCGATCTCATTGAATTGACCTATTCATTCGAGGTTCCTCTC
>JASTWP010003813.1:0-17111 GCA_030770255.1 Temnothorax ravouxi
TCAATATTACTTGCCACACCACGGAGTGCTCAGACCAGACAGTGCAACCACAAAATTACGTGTGGTATTTAATGGCTCGAGTGCATCTACAACCGGCCGCTCACTTAATGATCTCATGCAGACGGGAGCCAAGTTGCATTTAGACATCACTGATGTTCTGCTCTGGATTCGACAATTTCGTCATTTAGTTGCCACGGACATCACCAAAATGTATAGGCAGATCAACGTGCATGAAGATGACTGGAATTTACAACGGATTCTTTGGATAGACGACCTGCTCAATGAAGTGCCACATTATCTAACAACGGTCACCTATGGCACCAAGGCTGCCCCGTTCTTGGCAGTACGAACACTGCTGCAACTGGTGGAGGATGAAGGTCATAAATTTCCTCTTGCAATGCCGCCTCTCACTCAAGGCCAATATGTCGATGACACATTTGGAGGCGCTGACACTGTTCAACAGCTAATAGAAATTTCATTGCAGCTAAAGAACCTGTGCATGGCGGGCGGTTTTCCATTGGCAAAGTGGCACGCGACTCATCAAGATGTGTTCGTCTTGTACTTGTACTTTGATATCCCTTTCTTCAGTCTATATGAACTTATGTTGGAACACTATCGCGTTCAATATTCCTATCGACATTGTCCAGCGTATCATCGACGCGTGTGCAAGTGCTCCTTCGAAGATTGTGGCGTGATCTACCGCTCTTCAATAGTGCGAAAGTGATCAAACATGGATCAGTTCGAGGAAACAGAACGCGATCTATTGGAACTGTCCGACTAAGTAGCTACCGTGGGTGAATTTTTCACATGGGCGCTGCAATGCGCGGAATTCGTCGAGCAGCTCGAGCACGCTGTAGTGCCAAACGTTCGCGGCTCTCGATCGGGAAAAGGCAATTGTTGGTTGCTAGAATCGCGCGACTCGAGGGTGCGAAGACGCGACTGGAAAGACAATTTATTCATAGCGGTGGCGATTATGCGAACGCCGGTAACAGTGGCGACACGCGCGCGGCAGAACTCGTATGGCGAGAAATCGATGTCGCGTTCGAAACGCGGATAATGACCGGCGCGGTAATTAATACGGACCATATAGAACCGCGACAGTTTCTGGAAGACGCCTGCAGCGTAGTGTGCAAGCGAGTGCGCGACATTATAAAGACACATAATTGTGTCAAAGTGAACACCGCGTTCAACGGGGAGTTTGTGGCGGGTGAGAAACGTGCCAATAAGAGTCTTTGTACAAGTAACAAAGAACTCTGTCGTACATCGCACTTGCGTGAGTGGTACGAGCGGCACGTTATCGAGCCCACATTAGCGTCCCTCGGGGAGTTCCAGGAACGCGACAGTGGGTGGTCGTTGACGCGAATCCTCAATTTGACGGTGAACGTCAACAGATACAATCCTTTGCGCGCGGGGTGTCACTTGAAATTGCCTCGAGACATTAAATTGAAGAACGCGGTGATCAATGTGATGTCTATAGACAATGCATGTTTTGCGTGGGCAGTGGTTGCCGCCTTGCATCCAGCCGAAAGAAATTCAGCACGGAAATCATCATACCCGTATTATTCAACGGTACTGAATTTACGTGACATTGAGTTCCCAATGACGTTGAGTCAGATTAAACAATTCGAACGACTCAACGACGTGTCGATCAACGTGTATACCATCGAGGGACAGTCGAACATTCTTCCAATAAGGCTTACTGACCGCACGAGTGACAAACACGTGAATCTATTGTACGTGCAGGACTCACGGGCCAACAATGTAGGGCATTTTGCGTGGATTAAACATCTATCCCGCCTCGTGAGCTCGCAAATTAATAAGCATGGACACACAAAGTACATTTGTGATCGGTAAGTGTCTATACTTTTTTTAATAATATATAAAATATTTTATATTTAGTGTAAAAAAATTTACAATAATTATGTTTCTTTTTTTGCAGATGTCTTCACTATTTTAGTTCGAGCGACAAGTTGCAGTCTCACACGGCAGACTGCCGAGAGGTAAACGACTGCGCTATCAGACTGCCGAGCGAGGATTTTTTCTTGTCAAGACACTCATCTTGTAAATATAGTTTTAGCGCAGTCAGACATTTCGGATTATCGCCACCCATACTATCGTAATATACAATCGTTTTATCGCGGAAATCTACAATTGACATACACCAGTGAACATTCAGATGTATAGGGATAATTATAATATCCTGCGCGAATATGTCAACTTTCCTGGTCCATCGTTTTAGCGACAAGTGACCGCCCGACAGAAGTTTCGGATAAAAGAACGTGTTCATCGCGTGTACTTTCGGATACGTGTCGGAAGATGTACCTCTGGCGATCAGCAGATTCAGGTAAAAGTTAATTACTTCGTCGTTCAGCCAATTTAAGTTGACCAGTGTGTGAAGATCCTTTTGCGTGATCCTGAGGCCGAAGCGTTCCGCCACCACCTCCATACTCTGGAACCCTTGACAAAAAAAGTATGGTGTTATAAAATTATGATGTCGCAAAAAAAGTATATCGCACTCTTATTATTTTTAATATTAATATGTATATTTACCAGAGTGTCTCGATCGTTGCACAGATGAATCGCTGCACACAGATTTTAAGTGTCTCGATCGCTGCACAGATGAATCGCTGCACAGCGTAAATGACTAATATATATGTCAAAATAGTTCACGCATAAGCTCTCAAATCATACTGCTGCGATTTGATGCATCCCTCGTTATATACCCTTTGCTCTCTCTCTCGCTCCAACTTAATCTTTAAAGATCATTTTTTCTTTGTTTTGCATTTCTTCCTTTGTCTCGCGTACTACGTTGTAAAAAAATAGTGTGAAATAGATACGTCTACGCAATAACAGCCCTCTTCTCAAAGACAAAAATTTGTTTATGGCGCCACGATGAACATGAAACCCGCAATAGTAGATAACGTATTATATTAGAAAGGATATTAATAAAGATATCGTACATGTATTTGGTATTTAATATTTTTTATTATATACTTTATATGTATTACATATTTCAGATACTTTACATGTATCATTTTTATATTAAGAATAAAATACGGATAAAGTTCCGAAAAGCCCATACCTCCGATCGTTCTGAAATTTTGTATACTATTATATTTTGATATGCTAATTATGAATATGTCAATGAAAATTGGCGCAAAGGTCATTTTCTAGGTAAAAATAAAAAAAAAATTTTTGCATATTTTTTAAGGTAATTCTTCAGTTTAGCTACCTCAGCACAGAAATCGATGAAATTAAGCTTATTCGACGCGTTTTTGCACGAAACGAAAGAATCTGGCAGAAAAAAGTGTCGCTCTGCCCCGCGAAAATATTTAACTGTTTAAAGCGCGTCACTAACCTACATAGGTTAGTTGACGCGCTTTAAAAGTATTTAACTGTTTAATGATTTTCGTTAAAGCAGGGCACACACACACGTGTGTATGTCCTGCTTTATAGAAGTTGTGATTTTCGTTAAAGCAGGGCACACACACACGTGTGTATGTCCTGCTTTATAGAAGTTGTGATTTTCGTTAAAGCAGAGCACACACACACGTGTGTATGTCCTGCTTTATAGAAGTTGTGATTTTCGTTAAAGCAGGGCACACACACACGTGTGTATGCCCTGCTTTATAGAAGTTGTGATTTCCATATCTCCAAGTATTTTTTGTTCATAACTTTTCTATTGAGATCTGTCAAACTGATTTTCTCGTTAAGATTTATTCAAGTATTTCTGAATAATATGAAACAAAATAACTTTTTGTTATCTCGTTTTTTCTTACATTATATTTTTCTCGTTAAGTACTGCTTTTACAGTAATAGCGTATAGAATATAAAAGTTGCGTTTTTAAGAGATATACAATTTTTATTTGAAACTTTTTGTTCTAAAATGTATATTTATTTAGATAATTAAAAAATATGCAAAAAATTTTTTTTTAATTTTTACCTAGAAAATGACCTTTGCGCCAATTTTCATTGACATATTCATAATTAGCATATCAAAATATAATAGTATACAAAATTTCAGAACGATCGGAGGTATGGGCTTTTCGGAACTACAGCCTAAAATACAGTTTGCACGAATTAAATAACATTGTTCTTGTGTATCCAAGAGTTGTGCGATCCGTCGAATCCCAGCCATTTCACGTAAACCTCGTCGCCTCTCCTGCGCAGTACTTTCTCCACGAGATACACGTCAGGATAAGTCGCGCGATGCAACTCGGGCTCGTAGAACGCTCCAGCGACGGATTTTCCACGATAGTCCTCGAGTAGGTAGGTTACGGGATTGGTATGCTGCACTCTGACGATTTTAAACACCTCGGTGGTCCAATTCGGCGTGTAACCCTTCTCGAAAATCGTCTTGTATTTGCTGACGCGTACCGAGTCGCCCGTTTTGAACTTTACCGGGCCCGCGATCTTTATCGCGCTGTACACCGTAGCCAAGAGTCTTTCGGCGATCGCGGGGGTAACGTCGACGGGTCGCATGCCGATCGTTCGATGCTTGCGCGCGTTGTAATCCGACACGAGTCGCGGTAGCTCGTCGACCCACTTGTAAGTTCCGTTGAGCGTAAACATCTTCCACATGTTGTTTTTTAACGTGCGATTGAATCGCTCGACGACCGACGCCTTCAACACCGAATACGTGGAATAGTGATTGATGCCGTGTTTTCTCACGAGACGTTGCACGTCGGTGTTGTAAAATTCCTTCCTCATGTCGGTTTGCAGGTTACTAGGGCACCTCCCGCTATCTCGAATTATCTCAGCGATAGCGACGGCTGTCTCGCTGCCGTCTTTACCCTTGAGCGGCACGGCCCACACGTACTTGCTCAACACATCGATGACGGTGAGTATGTAGTGGTGGCCTCCGTTGAAACGCGAGTACGGACGCATCTCGACGATGTCAGCCTGCCACAGGTCGTCGTACCCTCGCACTATGACATGTCTGCGGGAAAAATTTCTTCTCGCCGGTGCGTGCAATTCGTCCACCAACCGTCGCTTTTCGATATTTTTATCCACATCGGATTTTAACGGTCTCATGTTTTGTTGTCGCCGTTTCTGCTTTTAGTGCATCGTTCGTAGCAGTTTCTGAACAGTTCATAACCGCTTCTGAACAGTTCGTAACTGCTTCTGAGCCATTCGTGAACCGTTCGACAGCCGTTCGACAACCGTTCTCGAACCGTTCGTTGTTGTTCGTCGTCGTCAGTTAACCGTTGTTTGTCACTCATCGTCGTCGTCGTCGTCGTCGACGTTCTTTAGCCGTTTGAAGCCTTTCCTGTCACCGCGTAGTTCGCAGCTGTTTCTGAATCGCTCGTAATCGTTTCTGAGCTGTTTTTGAACCGTTCCAGAACCGTCCGACAACCGTTCTCGAACCGTAAGACAACCGTCCGACAACCGTTCTCGAATCGTTCGTTGCTGTTCGTCGCCGTCGTTAATTAACCGTTGCCTCTCTTCACTCGTCGCCGTTCGATAGTCGTTTCTGCTGAACCGTTTCTTTATCGTTCATTAGCCGTTTCCAATCTAACGATATTCGTACGCCGAAGCGCGTTTACCGCAGTCTGTAACGCTCGCACGTCCTTCTCGAACGCGGTAAGTTTCTCGTCTGACTCTTTTCGTTGATCTCGCAGACTTTTAACGCACTGATCCACGTATAGTTTGTTAACCGCGTCACCGTCAGTCTCAGGTTGCGCTACGCGACAAATCTTGCGCGTCCTTGCGTCAAAGTCCGTGGCGGTGCGACACAGAGCGTTGTCGCGCACGAAATTTTTCACTAATCCGCTCCACCGATGGTACGAAATGGCATTCGTCGCGTCTTCGCTCTGCTCATACAATCCAAATTTATTGATCGGCATTTCGACGCTGATTGAACGGATCGCTGTCGCGCCGTTTAATTTATAATAAGCCCAGCCTCGCGAAGTTCCTCGATGATCGACATGATCTCATTGTCGTGGGCATTGTTGCCAGCTTGACGCGAAGCGTCGAGCAATCGCAGACGATCCACCAGCTCGTTGGGGTCGTCCCAGTGCACGTAGTCAATCTTATTGTCGGTTAGCGTCATAGCGCGAGGCGCGAATAATCCCTTTCCGGATTTTTTCTCCTTGAGTTCAGTCGATATCAACGGTAAGATTATCGATTGATACTTGAATCCCCTGTTGCCCATTACTCACCCTCGAGGATCGTGCTTGTATTTATGCACTCGTCCGCACCAGTATGTCCTTGTACTTTTGCATATCCGCCTCCGTGTAGAGCTTATCATCGGGTGCTTTCTTGAAGATCAACTCGTAAATACCGGGTGTGCCGGCGTATCTTACATCGCCGATAATTATATTATCCGCGTCATCCATGTCAAAAAGTTTATTACCGAGCATCAATTCATTCTTGCCGAGATAAACACCGTACACGGCGTCTAGGGTAGACCGGGGCACGTTGTCACACGGGGCACGTTGTCACATCGGCTTTATTTAAAAAACTAATAATCAGAGGACAACACCCGTTATTCCCAAAACGTGTTAGTGTATGCCCATCTTTGGTATGTTTACAGTGTTGAGATTGCTCCAGCTGTGTTGACGTAAAACCAATTTGAAAGTTTTTTGCGACCGTAAGTAAAATTTTATTGTCTAATATTCAACGTACTGGACATGAAGCTTATGTTTTTTCAGAATAGACCTTTATATTATCTTAAAGTATGTACTTTTACCTACCGCGTGCAATACCTAACCTTATGAATATCTCAAACGTGTCGGCCATGAGGCTGTTTGGAGTAAAAAAATGCCCTTGGGGCACGTTGTCACGAATTTTAATGTCATAGGTGCAATTGGGATATAGTGCGCTCCTACAAACGGAAAACTGCGAGAGCCGCAGTAGTCGATCTAGAAGTAATTCGTCTTGCTGTTAAATGTGTATCAATAAGTTGCGCATTCGAGTGGAATTCTTATATTTAGATTAAGACAAAAACTTCGTGCTTTTTGTACTTTTTTGAAATAAAATAAATGTTTCTGTGAAGGATTTTACTTTTTTACATTGCAGCGCACTATAATATATTGATATTTACGTTGAATTCAGTTTGGATAACATTTTGCATGCAATCACATTTGATGTGACAACGTGCCTCGTGACCGGGGCACGTTGTCACAAGCGACCTGTCGTTATTTATTGTTATGTAACAACTGTAGAGTAACAATCACACAAAATTCGATACTGTCCAATTGAAGCTGAGGGTTCACTCGAAATTTTGGCATATCAAAGTACTCTCAAATATTGAATGTAAAAAATACAAAAAATATTGAACCAAATGTGTGACAACGTGCCCCGGTCTACCCTATTGTTGAATCGGCGCCCAAAACTTCTGCGATGTACAATCGGCTCAGTGGACCCAAATGATCTTCTAACGTTTCTACAAAAAATTCTCGACCCTCCGACGTTTGAAACTGCTTTTAAACGACCGTCTCGATCAAGTCGTCCGTGGTTTCGAAAACATCCACGTCTTCGAGGAATTCGGGACTTGTACGTTGCACGGTTCGCGTTGGCGTAGAAGTTATCGGTGTAGAGGTTATCGGTAGTACTTTCGAACGTTTCGATTGATTAGATTTACGCGGTGTCGACGATGACAGATCCGACCAGGAGTCTAATCGTTTCCTCTTTTTCTTCGGTGTAGCAGCCTTCGGGTGACCTCCTTTTGGGCACGTAACGATTCGACACCGCATGATTAGACACGCACTTTTGGACACGTAACTATTGAACACCGCACGATTCGACACCGCATGATTCAACACTGCACGATTGGACACCGCACGATTGGACACCGCATGATTCGACACCGCACAATTCGACACGAACATTGCACGATTCGACACCGCACGATTCGGCACCGCACGATTCGACACGAACATTGCACGATTCGACACCGCACGATTCGACACCGCACTTTTCGACACGCACGATTCGACACCGCACGATTCGACACCGCACAATTCGACACCGCACTTTTCGACACGCACGATTCGACACAGCACGATTCGACACCGCACGATTCGACACCGCACGATTCGACACGCACAATTCGACACCGCACGATTCGACACCGCACGATTCGACACCGCACGATTCGACACGCTCGATTCGACACTGCACGATTCGACACCGCACGATTCGACACCACACTTTTCGACACGCACGATTCGACACCGCACGATTCGACACGCACAATTCGACACCGCACGATTCGACACTGCACGATTCGACACCGCATGATTCGACACGCACAATTCGACACCGCACGATTCGACACGCACAATTCGACACCGCACGATTCGATACCGCACGATTCGACACCGCACGATTCGACACGCACAATTCGACACCGCACGATTCGACACGCTCGATTCGACACCGCACGATTCGACACGCACAATTCGACACCGCACGATTCGACACCGCACGATTCGACACGCACAATTCGACACCGCACGATTGGACACGCTCGATTCGACACCGCACGATTCGACACCGCACGATTCGACACCGCACGATTAGAAGCGAGAGCTGATATAAAAAATTAGAGAGTAACAGAACTCGCAAAGAAAGATAATAAATGAAAAACTATTACGTTTTTTTTAATTGTGTTTATTTTTAATTTTATATATCATCATATACATAGTGTCATCATATACATAGTGTCTCAAAGCACTACCCAACGCTTATCGAAAGGTAGGAGTCGAGATTAACATAAAAATCGCCTATCATTTTGCGGCATTCGCATCGAGTTTTTAAATGTTAAAATCGTACAAGTGAAAGCGCGCGAGGAGAAGCGCTCGAGCCGCCTAAGCTATATAGCTATATAGCACGGCCCATTGTATCAAGCATTGTCTTTCGATGCGCGGCAAAAAGAAAGAACGACGTTGGAAGCACGAAGCACAGGCTGCGATGTGTTTCTCTTTTCTTTTTCACGCATCGAGCAATTAATGCCGACACACTGGACCGTGCTACAACTCAGGCAGTTCGAGCGCTTTGCTCCACGCACTGTCATTTGTACGTTTAACATTTAATAATTCAATAATTATTGTGAATAGCGCAAAATCGTGAAGGACTTTTACGTTTATCTTGATCCCTTTTACCTTTCAACGAGCGTTGAGTACAGTGCTTTAGAACATCGTGTATATTAGTTATTTATTAGACGGATTATACGTAATACATTATTATAGGTAACTTTTAAAAAAGTTTCAATTGCTCATCAAGTGCTGACGGAGTATGGCGCCGAGAGGATGAGAGTAATTTGCGTTAATAAGAGTTACAGATTTTATTCAGTTTATTGTTAATTTTGTTACAAAATAAAACTCACATTTTTTGTAGACAATAATATAAAGAACTAAAGGAACCTTTTGAAGAAATAGAGTATTACAAAAAAATGTTTGTACATATTCATTTAACTGCATATGATTAAAACATAAACGTTTTACATACCTATTATGTCTAAAAGTAATAATCCGTTGTACAATGAATATTTCTTGAATGTTAACCAAAACAGTAGTTTTCTTATTTAATATCTAATAACTAAATTTTTTCTTTTTTTAAATTATCTAATAGATAATAGCTAATTAATAATAATAAACGTAATAGCTAATTTTGCATTTTATATCATAAAGTATAATTTTATTCTATGTATCACATTGCAATAATGTAAAGCAGAACATAACGTATGACAATACTTTGTATCAAACAAAAAAACTAATATTTTTCTTTAAAAAAAAATACAATTATGTTAAAGGTTTTTATGGAAAAAAGTAATTAAATCTTTCATTTTAACTCGCAGTACAATTTTTAGGTACAATTAAACTTATTAACTAAATAAAACTAATATACTCATTTTTTGGCTCGTAATGCTTTAGTATGGATATGGTACATGGGTCTGAGATACGCTAAGCTTTGCAACAATTACAAGAAGGCCGTTTCCTTTGTCGTTTGATTGGTAGAATGTTTGTGCTATTAGAATTAAAAAGTGTTAATTTAAAGTAGGAATTTTTTAATTTTTATTTAAAAATTGCTTGAATTGTGATTACATACCTAAGAGTAGATAATGGTGTTCGTTTTTGCTTCTGTATTGTTTGCTGTGAGTCTATTTTTTTAATAATAACTTTGCATTGTTGATATTCCTTTTTAGTTGAATTATTATGTCTCATAGTTTCTATACATGAATAGGTATTTCGGTTTACATTTTCAACAATAGTAATATCTAAAAAATGAAAAAGTAATAAATGTGTTATTTTTTATTAAAAAAACTTTTGTTTTGTTTAATATAAATTTGAACTAAAAATATTTATATATATTACCTGCAGGGCACCCATTTGAATTATTGTCAAACATAGTATTAAGTGAATGCTCATTAATAGTTTGACTGGTATTTTGATCATCAGCATTTGAAACTAAAAAAAACAGAATTACTTAAGAAGCTGAATATTATTCTTAATATGTAGAATTTAATTAACTAAATCTTTGTTTAACATAAATTTAATTCGATCTTTATTTAACATAAATTTGAACCAATAATATTTACATATATATTACCTGTAGGTCCATTTAAATCATTGTCAAATATAGTATTAAGTAAATGCTCATTAACAGTTTGATTACTATTTTGAATATCAGCATTTGAAACTAAAAAAAAAAAAAAACAGAATTACTTATTCTATTACTTGACTATTACTTGAAGCTGAAAAATTATTCTTAACATGTATAAAATTTAATTAATTAACTAAATTAAGTACAATTGTTTAGAGTCCCCCGTAGCCCTCGGCGGGGGAACAGGCTGTGTAGGGAGTGCGTGAGAAGAGTGACGGCAAAGGGTGACACGGAGAGGAGAGAAGGTGGAGGAGGAGCGATAGGGGTGAAGGAAGCCAAGAGGAAGTGGAGTAAATGGAGGTGAGGTAAAAAGGAAAGTAAGACGGCAGAAATTTGTCAGAGATGAAAAGGCCGGTGAAGGAGGTTAGGATGACTGGAACATGGGAGGAGATGGCACGCGAGGCGAGAGCGACACGGCAGCTTAAGGCGGATTCACAACAACGAAGGAATATGCGGCAGAACAGACCGGTATTACAGCAACATGTGCGACGGACAGACGGCAAGACGGTAAAGGGAAGGGATCGAAAATAGGAAAGAAACAGGTAAGAGACGCACGTGGCGACGGCAGAAGCGAGCGGTTAGACGAAGAGCACGGTATAAGAAGGAAAAATAGTAATTTCGAAGAAGTGAGTGGAAGAGCCGCAAAGGTAAGGACTGAATATAACGGGGGATAGAAAGGGAGGCCGGAGGAGGAGGAGAAGGCAAGAAAGCACAGGCTATACTGAGGAAATAGGCAGTTCAAAATTTGTAATCTGTTTCAGACACTGCAGAAGGGAAGGAAAAGAAAGATGGAAGGGAAGAAGAAAATCAGAGGGACAGTAGAATTAGATTTGGAGGCGATAGAGATGCTAATGGAGGAAAGAGAGACGAAGATGACGAAGAACTTTAAGGAGGAATTGAAAGGTTTGAGAGAAGAGGTAGAGAGCTTGAGAAGGAAAGTGTATAAGATGGAACAAGTTGCGGGTAAGAGGAAGAGGGAGGAGAGTGAGGAAAGAGAGGGAAAAGTAAGCAAGAAAAAATGGTGGTACGAAGAAAACGAAGAAGATGAGGAGGAAAAAAGAAAGAAGAATGTTATAATCAGAGTGGAGAAGAACAGATGGGGAGGAAATGAATCGAATTGGAAGAAGGTAAAGCAGCTTTTCGCAGAAGGGCTGAGAGTAAGGGCGGAGGTGAGGGACGTGATTATGCTAGGACAGAGAGGAGAATGGCTGACGCTTCTGGTAAAAACGGGAAGTGTGGAGGATAAATGGCGGATATTAGCGGCAAGAAGGAAGGAAGGAAGCAGGATGAAAGTAAAGATAGATGAGGACAAATCAGTAGAGGAAAGGATCAAGGAAGGAAGAGAGAGAGAAATGAGAAGGGAAAAGAGAGAGGAGGAAAATGAGAGAAAAGGGGAGTCGACAGAGGAGGACATAGCGAAGAAAATGGAGGATAAGCTACTGATGGCATCGGACGAGGAAGAGGATGAAGTGGATCGGAGTGTGGGATCAGGGAGGAGGCAATGGAAGGGGTAGGGGGCCAATATATGTTGCTATGCCGAGGACTGGTGGTTGAGATAAGTTTATGTGATAGATAACGACTATTAGTTTAGTTAGGTCCGCCGGGATTTAGACGTAGTTTAGTTTATTTTTGTTAAGAGGCCGTCCGCGATATGAAAAATCTTGTAAAGGTTTGGGCACGTTCCTGAAAAACGCCATTGTGTGATAATGTTGATTATGTTATTGTAAAGGTTTGGGAACGTTCCTAAAAAACGCCCTTTAAGGCCCCTTGGGGTAAATAAAGTACCTTTTCTATCTATCTATCTATCTAAGTACAATCGTTTAAAAATCTCCTTTATTTAATAAATTTTGTGCATAAAATTCATAAGATTCTTCTTTGATCTCATAATAGTTTGCAAAATTTTATATAAAATTATATAAGAATTCTTTAAATACTTTTTTTAATTAGGTATATAATATAACAATATAATAATTATATAATATTTATATAATTAATAGATTACTTATATATTTTACTTAAGTACATAATACATAATATTTTACTTAAGTACATAATATAATAGAAATATAAATTGTAAACTATTTATATTTTTATTTATAACAATTACTATTATGTTATCTACGTAATATTAATTTTGTTATTTAACATAATTTATTTTGTATATATTATGAAAGATTATAATTAAAACAAAATATAAAATCAATCTATCTATATAGAAATAAAATATCTATGTATATTTGAGATACTTTCTGGAGGGAGTGTAACATGTTTGTAATACTGTAACAATTTGATAATAATATTATAATTTTTCATAACGCTAACGCCAGGGTTAAAAAAAATTACTTTTGAACGAAAAATAAGACTAATAGCACATAGAAAAATGAAATTGGTAAACAAATTGGTTAATTACAGACGAGATCAAGATAATAACAGTAACAAATAATTAATTTGCTTACTGCTTTTCTGTTATATTTATTATTAGTTACTGTTTTGTTTATGTGTTTTTTTTGTCACTGTTTGTCACTGACACATATTTATGTGTCACAAACTGTACTCGTTACTCATTTTTGTATAAAATGTCAGTTAATGTTTACATATTTGAGAATAAAAATTTTACTTCAGTCAGGGATTGAAAGTAACATATTACTTGTATGTACATTACTGTTACTGTTATCGTTCCTTTTTATAATAAAAAGTTTTAATAGCATTATATTTTTTTGTTATTAGAAAATCTTTATTATAAAATGTAACAATAACAGTAATGATTAGTATAGTACAAATAATGCATTAAGTATTTCTCACTTATCGCTGATTCACTGTTTTAAAGTAATGTTTCCATTCTTAAATGTATAAACACGTTCATATTTTATGTAAAAATAAGCTAAGAAACTGATAAAAAAAAATAACTATTACAATTTTACCTGAACTGAGAGTTTCTTCTTTATATAAGTCATTAATTTCCATTTCATTATCATCATCTAAAAAATTCGACATAGTTAATATAAATATATAAATTATTTTATAACAATGAGAGTGCAAGATAAAATGATTTTATATAAAAGTATAACTCAAAAACGTAAAAGCATTTTACTTTTTCTTATTTCTTATTACTTTTTTCATATAAGGTTTTATAAGAAACTAAATTTGAAAAACTAAAACATATATAATATTACTGTTTTTTTGTACTTGAGTAATCTCTAATATTACATATATTATCATTAAAGTCTGAATGTTTGTGCACGATCCCGTGTCGCGCGCGGAGAACCGCTGCGTGCGAATGAGTCGGATGCTCGCTAGAGTGAGGTAACAATAGCAGACACGACGACTACCGACTGCTATTGTCTCCTTACTCTAACGAGCACGACTTGCCGACTTACTCGCATCCAGCGATTCTCTGCGCGTGACACGGGATCGTGCACAAATGTCCGGACTCTAATTATTATATACTATATATTAGAGTAAAAAAGTTCTCGGAATGAATTTTTCAAAAATTTATTTATTAAAGTTGTACAAATTTAAGTTACATTGCCTTCAAACTACTCTCCTGCTGCATTCACACACTTGTTCGTACAGTTGTTGAAAATATTCCTTGAAACCAATATTTGAAAGTGCCATCAGCTGTCTCGTCGCATTTTAAATGACCTCCTTAGAATTTGAGAAACGTTGTCCCTTCAATTTCATTTTTACTCTCGGAAACAGGTAAAAATCGGCTGGCGCGAGGTCGGGTGAGTACGATTCAAAATGCAACGAGACAGCTGATGGCACTTTCAAATATTAGGTTCGAGGAATGTTTTCAACAACTGTCAAGAGTACTTTGAAGGCAATGTAGCTTAAATTTGTATAACTTCAATAAATAAATTTTTAAAAATTCATTCCGGGAGCTTTTTACTTTAGTAGTATATGAGAGATTAAAACTACCAAGAGGTGGCGCGACAGATCCCGATTTCAGCGTTTCAATGGTAGATAATGCGACACAGTTTTTTTACTGGGTCATTTTGACCCAGGAGCCTTTAAAAGAAAAAAACTGTAAAAAGTAAAAAAATAAAATAAAAATAAAAAACCTTTACATTTTTTTTATTTTTTAGAGCTTTTTGGAGTCGGTTTTATTTTAGAAAAAAATTTTTTTTTAATACTTTTTTAGTGCTTTATTCATTTAATATGATTAAAGAATATTAATTCATTAGTTGCTTACTCGATTGCTTATAATTATTATCGCATATTTTCTTACTGTTGCCGTACCCTGATGTACTAACACGATATTTTATGTACTAAAATTTTCCTGGAAGATTACTCTATAGAACAGTGGAAACCGCGTTCAAATCCGTCCAGTAGTTTCAAAGAAATCATGGACATACCCACATATATATGCTCGCCGAATTGAGAACATTCTCTTTTTAAAGTCGGTTAAATGTGTGCTAAAATAACATGAAAAAAGTAGTATGATTGAACACTCAGTCTGAATATTTTATAACATTAAATATTATTATATTATATTAAGTGTTAAAAGTATTGTTACATTACTACTAAAAAATATTATTTTTATTTTATTATTTTTATTCTTGCTATTTAAAAATGTAATAAACATTTTGATTTACTTCCTCATAGAGGAAGCTTTGTGATGGTAAAAAGAATTCGAGATTTGATGGAAATAGGTTTAGAATGTTCCAAAATGTCGAGAAGTCATATTAGTAGAAATGTCCGGAAGTATGTACATACGTGTGTGAGTGTGTGTGTACGGATTTTTTTGTAAACGCATTTACTTCTGCAATTTTTTAGATACAGGGCTGAAATTTTGCACACAAATAAAATATCATAGAAAATATGTTCTCCTCTAATTTTCTTAAAAACCGGCAAACGGTATAGATTTCAGGGGGGTTCTTATTTATTCAGAAAACTGTGTTTTGCGCTGTAACTTTCTTAATATTTGAGATATTGGTCTATTTTTCAATGTATTATATTCTTCAGTCTTTTCTACCTTTATTTCATATATAATTTTTTAAGATTTAGTTGATTAGATCCAGCTTTATAAGGGTCCTATATTCGTACAGATTACCCGAAATTTCAAACGTCTGTATTTCAAGAACTAATTAACTAAATCTTAAAGAATTCTATATGAAATAAGGATAGAAAAAGAAAAAAAAACTAAATAGTATAATAGAATTAGAAAAATTGTCAATATTATAAAACTTTAACTCTTAAAGACTACCTTAAATCTCAACCGCTTGAGACTTTCTAGAAAAGTTGATGTTTTTTGGTCAATTTAGTATTAATTATTAACAACTCTTTCTAATTCTGTGATATTATTTACTCTTTTCTACCCCTTATTTCATACATAATTCTTTAAAATTTGGTTGATTAGACCAAACATAATAAGGTTTCTATGTATGTACGGATTTTCTGAAACTTTAAACATTTGTAACTCAAGAACTGATTAACCAAATTTTAAAGAATTATATATGAAATAGGGGTAAAAAAGATTTAAAGAAAATGTGCCAGTATAAACTTGCACATTGCTTTCTAATAGTTTTTAAGTGTGGCAAGTAGAAACTTGCACATTGCTTTTTCATAGTATTTAAGTTTGCAAATTATTAATTTGAACATTATTTCCTCCCAATATTTAAATATGCAAATTATAAATTTGCACGTTGCTTAAGCAACATTTTATTTCGCTCATAAAGCTTCCTCTATGAGAAACCCAATTGATAAATATCTACTAATAATTATGCATAAAACAGGCGATGGTGGAAATACAGGTCAAATAAAAATCAATTTTATTTTTTAAATAAAAACCCCATTTTTTAACGTTTTATGTGAAAATAGAAGTAAGAAGAAATATTTTTTATTTAGAACATTTTTTAATTAAATACAGTCGAGATAATCGGTAGATATTAATATACAAAACTGAGAGAGATGATATATTTATAAATTATTTTTTATTTATCGACACATTGTGATATTTTAAATATTATAAACTTTAAACAAACGGAACATGAACAACAATATTCCTTCTCGAAATTTTTTTATGGCGCAAAATTAACAATATAAAAAAAACGGAGGGATTAGCGTTATACTGCAGATGTTACTAAATTTAAATATTTTTATAATATTGTATACCTTTCTCTTTATTGTTCCTTCTCTTCTCTTCTCTTTCTTTTTTCCTTCTCTATCTTTACCTTTCTCTCCTTCTATCTCTATCTTTCTGTCATTTTCTCACTTTCTATTCAACAAAATTTTTCTCTTCTTTATTTCTGTAATTTTCATACCTTAAGCACGAAATATAAAATACATGAATTTTTGAACGTAATACACTACCGCTCATTAATTTCAATATACCCCTATATTTGTTAATTTCTCTGTAAAGGATGAACATGATACATGTGTTTTGAACAAAAATGAACACATTTGCTGTTATAAACACTTTCAACACTTGCATGCATTGCATTTTTATATATTATTTATATAAAAATGCGATGCATGCAAGTGAAATATTTATAACAGCAAAT
>JASTWP010003814.1:0-17102 GCA_030770255.1 Temnothorax ravouxi
TATCTACAATTTATGTGATCCATGTTCTTCTCAATAGTCTGCCCGTTCTGTTTGGTTATCTCTCTACTCTCGATCATCGCGAACGCGGAGGCAAATTACTTTGTATCGAATTGTTTCGTTCATTCATTTTATGTTAAACGTATTCTTCTAATAAACACAAGAGATACATTCGGCTTTACATCCGTCTCGTTTTCTCGGTCGTTACCTATCCCTGCATAGCTCGAACAGGTTATGGGCCCAGAGCCGCAACGACAAAGTGAAGAAATACTTTTTCATATCTAAATTCGCTGAATCCACGCGAGAGTTTCTTTGTTCTTTCCGGGCGTGATACGTCGTGAACGCGATATATCGACCGTGACGCGTCATAAGTAAATCATCGTCGTTAAAGTGCGTTCCGCGAATAAATCGACGATGGCACAGACAAATACAATTAACTCTACGCGATTAGAAACGCTAACCAAGGACAACTATGATACTTGGGTGATACAAGTGGAAGCATTACTCGTTAAGAACGATAACTGGGGCTACGTGAGTGGCGAGAGGCCATGCCCGAAATCTCGTGGCGATGCCGACGACGCAGCAACTCGAGCAGCCATCGCAGCGTGGGAGAACGAGGATCGCAAGGCAAAATCTGACTTAATCCTAGCTATAAATCCCTCTGAGTTGAAGCAGGTACGTGGTTGTAAAACGTCCAAAGATGTGTGGGATAAATTAAAATCCATATACGACTCGAAAGGTCCCGCGCGCAAAGCAACGTTACTCAAACGCCTTATTCAAACAAAAATGTCGGAAGGCGGGGACGTTAAGACACACATCGCTCAATTTTTCGATGCCGTCGATAAGCTAGAATCCATGGATGTTCAGATCAACGGAGATCTTCTCTCGATCATGCTTCTCTATAGCCTACCTAGCAGTTTCGAGAACTTTAGATGCGCGATAGAATCTCGCGACGCGCTGCCAAACGCTGAGCAATTAAAAATAAAAATCGTAGAGGAATACGAAGCGCGAAATCAAGTCACCGTCAACGAATCAGGCGCGATGCTCGCTCACGGCAGGCGCAACCCGAATTCGAAATCCGGCAAGAATAACGCATCGACGTCACATAACGATAAGAACGCGAAAGCACCTTTTCGTCCTAAATACAAATGCTCTTTCTGTAAGATTACCGGCCACAAATATGCTGACTGCCGTAAAAGGAAGACGCAAGAAGCCGAAAAAGCAAACAATACGGAAGCGGAAAGTTTCTTCGCGGAAGTCGCTCAGTATTCGTCATCCGAGCCGCCAAGGGCGTAGGCGCAAGTCAATGGTGTCTCGACAGCGGGTGCACGTCTCATCTATGCAAAGACGCTCGAATGCTGACAAACTCGATGTCCACACAAAGCGACATCAGGTTAGCCAACAACGCAACAAGTACGGTGGATGCAAAGGGAACGTAGAACTTCTCACGAGAGTTAATAATAAAACTAAAAGGATTCGACTGGAAAATACCCTGCATGTTCCAGATCTGAGAACCAACCTATTATCTGTAGCCAAGATTGTGGACAAAGGCTATCAAGTCGTATTCGGCTCAAACCAAGCATCCGTAAAGGACATCAAAGGAAATATTAAGCTCACCGCTGAACGTCAAGGTGACTTATATATTCTGAAAGGATCGGCGAACAAGCTAATACAGTCTCGCAGAAGAAATACTCTGATACCGAAATCTGGCATCAACGCCTCGGCCATCTTAACTTAAGAGACTTACTACTAATGTCGAAAACTCAAGCAGCATCCGGATTCAAGCTGAAGGATAACTCCAAAGTTTCGAACTGCGAAATATGCATCACACAGAAACTAACAAGTTTTCCATTCTCATCTCGAGCTAACAGATCACAGCACCGCCTCGACATCATTTATTCTGATCTCTGCGGACCAATGCGAGTAAATTCAACGGGAGGCGCGCGCTACTTCATGACGCTCATCGACGATCATACAAGATGGTGTCAAGTCTACTTTCTGAAGAGTAAGGATGAAGCAACAAGCAAATTCATCGAATTCAAGAACTTCGTCGAAAATCAGACAGGTCTCAAGGTGAAGGCTTTTCATTCGGACAACGGAAAGGAGTTTTGCAACTCCGCCATGGATCGTATATTGAAGGATTCCGGAATTCAACGACGCCTAACCATTCCGCATACTCCTGAGCAAAACGGGGTAGCCGAGCGGAAAAACAGAACGCTGATTGAAACCGCTCGTTGCCTGCTGGCACAATCCGGACTCCCGACACAATTTTGGCAGAAGCTATCAACACTGCGAATTACATACGGAATCGTTGCATCACTAAGAGTTTGGATGGATGTACTCCTTACGAACAATGGAAAGGCGAGAAGCCCGACATAAGTCATCTTAGATCATTCGGATGTAAGGTACACGTTCTAAATAAGAATCCGAATAAGGGAAAATTCGAGCCCAGAACCGTCGAAGGCATTTTCGTCGGTTATGCTGACACTTCCAAGGGTTACCGCATCTGGATCCCGAAGGACCGAAAAGTCATTGTCGCAAGGGATGTGAAATTCCTGGATGGATTCGACACGAATAACACTTACGAAGACTTCATAAGTAATGAAACGACAAATGGTCGGACGAAGCTTCTCGATGAAGATGATGATCTCACTTCAAAACCTAGGGATAATATCGGTAAAAATGAAGAAATGATCCATCGTCGAGCACCCGAAGATCCAGCAGTGCTGATATAACGGCTGAAGATGAAGTCGACTTGACGTCCGACTACCATCTGCAAATGAAGTGACCACTTCAACGAAGATCAACCGCTTGTAGAGGACCTGGACGTCGGCAAATTCTTGGGAAACCTGGTCGACTTCAAGCGTACCACATGAAGGACTTTTGCAACAGAGTCGGCCTCGCGACCAGTTGAGGAAAAGTCCCGAAGAAGAGTCAATTTCCGAAGACGGAGTGGTTCGACGCCAATTTCCCGGCATCTGAAAATCTCTTTCTCAGGCTGTTTGGTCCAGAAACGGTAATAATGGCGAGTACGCTGGTATGCCGAGATTAAGTATCTCGTAAGCAATGAACCTGCTCACTTTTGATAGACCCAATTTCGAAAATGATAGGCTGCGAACCTTGCTCAGGAACAAATACAATGCGAAATGAGATTTGAACGATATAAAGGCGCTTAGTTCAAGGGGATTCTCATTACTCCTAATGTATATTTCCATGATAATTCGCCCCGGTTGCAAGCTCGTGCGTTGAGGGCGCTCATCTGCGTCCTAAGCAAGGTGCGGATCTACAAATTAAAATCCTACTGCCTATTAAACTGGATAATAACATCTTAGTATACATGAGATGCCGAGATGCTCAGGAGATGCTTAGAGGAGAGTGCGGCCATATTGAATTAACAATTAAAGCGGGAACACACACTTCTGCATAACGCATAATACGTAAGCATAAGAAACTGATTGGTCTATTATTGGTGTATGGACCAATCAATTTACTTATGCTTACGCATTATGCGTTGTGCAGAAGTGTGTGTCCGGGCCCTTCACTATCGGGTGTTCGGGTGCTACAGGGTACGGATCATGAAAATTATAGACAATAGACAATAGACTGCAGGGAGTGGGCGATCTAGTGAAATTCATTAGTTTATGGTCATATTTGTAGTACCGTATCATGCATTTTTTTCCGGGTGCGGCACCCGGCACCGAATGACAGCCGTTCACAGCTCAACTTATCGGAATTTATAGACAAGGATAGACGTGGTTATAGAATAAGTTATATTTTCTTCGAAGCTCTCCTTCTTATTCCAGGCTTTCAATCTCAATTTCAAAGGTACGTTATTGTTTGTGCACGTCTTCTGAAGAGTGGGAACATTTCATTTCGTACATATTACTTATACAACTTTATATTAGAAAATGAGGTGACAGCATTTTTACATTTTTTCAATTATTACTAATTATTTTACATTCCCACTCTTCGTAGTAGTATCAGCCAGAATATCCGGCCAGCGGCCTTTGCTGGTGCGCGTACACGTTGACGTGCATACGTACAAAACCGGAGAAGGAATGACTCTCAAACATAATGGCCCAAAATTGTTCAAGCTGAAGTGACCAAGAAAAGTCGAAGGATGGGAAGGATAAACTGGGGCGAATTATTTCCGGGAAGGTGGAGTCCTGTTATTTTCATCTCCTATATAGCTCTCTGCATAAACCAAGGTACGTTGAGCCACATGTTTTGTAACCAACTTTCATCTTGCTTGCTGTAAGCAACAAATGAGAAAAGTAAAACAGGAATTTTATTAATTAAACGTGAATTGCCTCTAAATTTGACATCGGAATGTAATAATCTCCTGCAGGTATTCTCGTGACGTGGTCTCAGAGAAGCGGCCACTACGAATATAATATTGTGGCAATTGTGCTGATGACAGAAGTTCTAAAATTGGTCATATCTACAGCACTCTACTGCAAAGAGTAAGCAACTCGAGAATTCGTACTTTCTTTATAGAGCTGGACTTCATCTTAGCTTGATTTTTCTTATCGGTATTAATTCTGAATTTGCAGTAATAGCATCCTAATGCTTCTCCAGGAGACGAGAAAGAATAAAAAGGGTGAGATTAAAAAATAGAGATAAAGAATTTCAGGAACTTACTATACAAATGCCCAGCATGATCGATTTCCAAAGGATACTAAAGAAAACTTTGTGTCAATTTTTAGTGCTTCTGCTATATATGATACCTGTGCTTTTATATTGCGTGTACAACAATCTAGCATTTGTCAATCTGGCTAGATTCGACCCCACGACTTACTACGTCTTGCTGCAACTCCGCGTTGTACTTACGGGAATCATTGTCCAGGTATCAATAATATTGCTTTCAGTGTAGGAGTAGAGAACAACGACGTGTTGAACGAATAATGTAAGAATTCTGATTTCTTCTAGGTCATATTTAGCAAAAAGTTGTCCGCGACGCAGTGGTTTTCCATAGTGATCTTGACAGTCGGCTGCATGGTAAAGCACTTCGACGCCCACGTCCTTGGCACGGAATTCCACGTAGATATATTTCTACTTCTAATTCTTGCACAGTCACCTATCATTGATATATGTATATATATATATATATATATATATATATATATGTGTGAATGGAGACACGATATGTTATCTCGAAAAACATCTTGCTTTACAGACAACATGCTCCTGTTTAGCCGGGGTGTATAACGAATATTTGCTGAAACGGCAGGGCGCGGACATCGACATTTTTATACAGAACGTATTTATGTACATCGACAGTATTTTCTGCAATATTGTGGCGATTGTCCTGTTAAGCGCGTTCACGAACGGCGTCAATGAAACGCTGACCAATGTCGAGATTGGTACGTTTCTGCAGTCGAAAGTAATACAGACATATGTAGGCGTAATACAGACATATGTGGGCGTTACTTTTCAATGAGGTACTAAACCATTCCCTTATTTAAGCGGAAAAGTTTTATGAATTGTGATTCGCACATAGCAAATGGATCACTTACGTCTCTTAACAAATGCCTCTTATTCCGATATGTTAAAATATCTTGACACCTATCTTCTTCTATTTCAGCAAGAAATAGGGCATTTAAAATATGCTCTGGAAGCATTTCTGCAATGTACATTTACAGAGATGCAAATTCCAAAATTCACACATATTTTCAGGATACTTGAAATTTCAATCCTTTCTTTTACTTGGCTGTGTACAATCATAGAATATAAAAATAATAAATGAAATGATATACATACCTATATTAAAGTTAACAAAAAACTCCTCAACAAAATCTTCAATCATACTTTTTTTGGTAAGAAAAAACTTTACAAAAATTATAAATTTAAGAGATTAACAATTTAAATATACCAATTTAAATGGATAACAATTTAAATCCCTACCTTCCCAATAAACAAAAAAGGATTGAAAGCGTCAAAACTTGGATAGACAGGGATTAAAGATAGTAGGAATTCACCGAGTTGTGAAGTGAGTCTTAATTCAGTCCTTTTTTCTGTCTATCTAAGTTTTGACGCTTTCAATTCTTTTTTGTTTACTGGGAAGGTGGGGATTTAAATTGTTATCCATTTAAATTGGTATATTTAAATTGTTAACCTCTTAAATTTATAATTTTTGTAAAGTTTTTTCTTACCGAAAAAAGTATACGATTGAAGATTTTGTTGAGGAGTTTTTTGTTAACTTTAATAGGTATGTATATCATCATTTCATTTATTATTTTTATATTCTATGATTGTACACAACCAAGTAAAAGAAAGGATTGAAATTTCAAGTATCCTGAAAATATGTGTGAATTTCGGAATTTGCATCTCTGTAAATGTACATTGCAGAAATGCTTCCAGAGCATATTTTAAATGCCCTATTTCTTGCTGAAATAGAAGAAGATAGGCGTCAGGATATTTTAGCGTATCGGAATAAGAGGCATTTGTTAAGAGACGTAAGTGATCCATTTGCTATGTGCGAATCACAATTCATAGAACTTTTCCGCTTAAATAAGGGAATGGTTCAATACCTCATTGAAGAGTTACGCCCACATATGTCTGTCCCTGCACATGGAAGATCCGTAGCTCCAGAATTGAAGATATTGGCTGTGCTTCATTTCTATGCTACAGGAAGCTACCAGAGGTCAATTGGGCAGAATTTTCTGTTCCCAATCGCTCAGTCAACGATGTCGGGATATGTCGCTATGGTGACCCATTTGATATGTAGACACCTAGGGCAGAGGTGGATTGTGTTCCCGACTGACCGAAGGGTCATTGAAGAAAAGAAGAGAACATTTCTTCAATCATTCAGATTTCCGGGCACGATAGGCGCAATAGACGGGACGCATATTGCGTTGATAACCCCAGCAGAAGAGGAACATAATTACTTGAATAGAAAGGGCTTCCACTCAAAAAATGTGCAAATTGTAAGTTAAATATATACGCAAGCGGACATAAAATGAATGACTTCATATTTATCATAAAAACAATTTGATATATTGTAATATATTGCAGATCTGTGATGCTGATTTAAATATTCTCAACGTGAATCCGCGACACGCAGGCGCAACACACGACTCCTACATATGGAGGAATTCTGCAATTCTTGAACATTTACGTAACAATTACGAGCACGGTAAGGTACAAAAGTCATACATACATATACATATACATACATATACATATACATATACATACATATATTTTACATACATATGTTAACACAAACGATTAATGCATTATAAGTGTATATACAACTTTTAATGACGTGTATTTAATTTGCTCTAGGAGACACCGACACGTGGCTCATTGGCGATTCTGGGTATCCACAGCAGCCGTGGTTGATGACTCCTATTGTCAATGCCCAACCAAATACGCCTGAAAGCCGCTATACAGATGCTCTTGTTAAAGCACGTTGCTGTGTAGAAAGGTGCATCGGAACTCTCAAATCTAGGTTTCGGTGTATCCTCAAAGAGCGAATGTTACGATACAGTCCTTTGTCGGTAGGAAGGATTATTGTTGCCTGTTCTGTGCTGCATAACATTTGCAATAGTGGACGCCTTGATGTTTTGAATGATATACATCCCGAAGGAGTGCAAGAAAATAACGTACAAGAAAACATGCAGAAGAAGATTTGGCAAGTGGCCAGCAGGCCAGACAAAGATTAATTAACTTGCATTTTCAATAAACAATATTTTTTAATCCATACAGGGACAAAAAAAATATATATATGCATGTATACATATACATATATACGTATACAATCCCACAAATCCACATTTATTTTTCTATAAATTATACTAAATTATTTACAGCGTTGATATTAGCAATAAGAGTTTTGTCGTTTAATTAATTCGATAAAGGAATTTAATATAGTGTTTGAGTTACTTTGTTGTTAACTTTTTATTATATATATATATATATATAATACATTACAGAAATCTGTAATGTATTACAGTAATGTATCTGTAATACATTACAGAAATAATGTACATATTATATATATATATATATATATATATATATATATATATATAATATGTACATTATTTCTGTAATGTATTACATGGCCTTTTTGTTATATACACATCTATAAACATGTATTTGGGAGTTTTCGACAATTTCCATACGTTTAATTTCTTGAAAGTTGATTTTCTATTGCTGTCTCATATGTGACTCATTTCCACCTTTCATCTCAAATTGTCTGTTCGGAAGCACATATATGAAAAGTTTTATCACATATACTCGTACAACGTGTATTATTGATAATTTAAAACCTATATATATATATATATATATATATATATATATATGTGTTGCATACAATTGTCGGTGTTGATAATACTCAAATTGTTAACAACATATATGTACATTCTCCAGTTTTCTAGTAAATCTTTATATAATTTTTAGATGTTAAAATTGTTTTTTTCAGTTGATTTAACTAATTTATGTGTAAATGTGTAAATGTAAACGTGTAAGTAAACGTAAAAAATCCGCATCTTCAAACCATACATACAAGCTATGCAGCTACAGGAGAAAACTAATTTATTAATTTATTAATAGAGCATATAATACCAAAATTATCATAGATTATAAGGAGGCAAGTAATATGAAATATTAACTACTACAACTTATCACAAATATAAATTAAAGAAGATACAGAGCTTCCCTGAAGTAAAACTTTGGGATTTTATTTACTTAAGAATTTTAGGGATACCTTACATACTTTCGTTTTATTATTGATAATATAAAAAAAAATATATATATATATATCTTGTGTAAGCGCAAGTTTTGCAAAGAAATAGGAAATGTATTATATTTTGTTACCGAAAAGATTTGATTGATAATTATAAGCTTGTTTTAAAGTATTTTCTTCTAATGTAGATTAGCTAAAACTGGCTCTGAAAAATTCACAGAAGCAGATAATGCGAAAGGTACTATTTGCCTGCAAACATTGCACCTAATATCCACTTATATAATTTGTATAAATAAGTTACTTTCTACGAAAACACATTTGCAATATGGCGATCTATAAAATGCAAATATACGAGCACGTAGAAATATATTAAAATCACGTTAGGACCACGTTGCCAATTAAAGTAGATACATATTTTTGCTTGAATACTTATTCCTCCAATGGTTTTGCTATTTCACTAGTTCCTTATCATTTATTATTCCGGAAACGTGCGTTTCACAATAATTTCCAAACAATCCGCAATTCGCTTTATATTTCCATTAATGTCATTCAGGACACTCAAAGATTTATTGTTCATTTCACTAATACTGTCCACTAACTCGGAAGATAAACGCGCTCGCTGGCTGGACGACTCCGAGTGGTTCGGCAGTGAGGCAGATCGGGGCCTCTTATTTCGGCTGGTACCCGGACTTTCTGTATTCTCTGCGGAGAGAACCTCAATAACTTCGTCAGTCTCCTGAAACCAAATGAAAAGAGTAATTAATGCAGGCATTAAATCTTTAAACAATAATTGTTTATGTTGTTTAGTACACTTGTAGTATGTGGTGTTTATATTACAACATTTATAATTGACATCACCCAACTTCTGAAAAATTTAATTCATTAAACATGTATAGTACATTATTCAGTTTCGCAATATACCTTCATTCATGGCAATTACTAGGCTGTTAAATCTTTCAACAATAATTGTTCATGTTCAAAACGTTGATATATGTATTGTCGACATTACTAATTAGGGCCGCTCGACTTCTGAAAAATTGAAGTCGTGAGAAACGTAAAAGTACATTGTTCAGTTTTACAATATACTTTACTTTATGAAAAATGGTGCACTACGAAATCTTTAGTAATTAACAGACAATGAATAATACTTCTTATAAATACACATACATCATTAATCGAGGTTGTGCCAAATCAAGTAAAAGATTGCAACGTCGACAATACATATCAAGGTTTGTAGAACATGAACAATTACTGTTTGAAGATTTAACGCATAAGATTTGTCAGTAATGAATGTATACTGCAAAAAGAAACAATGTAATCGTACATTTTTCATTAATTCCATTTTTCAGAAGTCGAGCGGTTTCAACTATAAAAGTTGTGATGTCGACAACACATACCACAAATTTACTGAAAAACATCTATTGTTTACTTGAATTAAAATAAATAAGTATTGAAATTATAGAAGGAAAAGTAGAGAGAAAGGGAGACAGACAGACAGACGTACGTACAGAGAAAAAAAGTGTTTATCAAATATTATAGTAGGTGAAAAAGTAAAAATAAGTATTTCTTTACGAACATACTTCAAACTCCAAGCCGTATTCCTGTAGCCCTTCGTCCCCATCTGCTGCAGTCATGCCCATTATATTTAGGAGGCGCATCTCCTGATCTGTGAGGTTTTCCATCACCGGGGCCCCACCTCCAGTAGCTGTGAAGTCTTTCTTTAATTCAGCATACTGCTTCTTTACCCGGTATTTCCAGTCTGCGACAACCTGTAAAATCCATATATTCAATGAATGCTCGCTGCGGTTACTATGCAGCTAACAAAATTGTCAATTTATATATCTTTTTAGATCATGTACTAAATAAAGTTATTGTTTATATAAAATCGTGTATACTTCATTTATATATATATATATATATATATATATATATATACACACACATACATATATTATCTTTGAATATTATTATTGTATAGAATTATGAATATTATTGAGCCTCAAATGTTAAAAAATCTATAAATAATTATAATTTATTATAATTGTTTACACACCTGTTTCCATTGTTTTACTGTCCTCGTATCAGTCTGCAGGGCATTCAAAACGTCCACCAACTCTTGCCACTGTCGGTGCAAATTTTCTTTGCCTCTGGCTCCGACAAATTTATTGGTTATGAGCTCGCTATGTTGCTCGCTATAATCGAGGATTATTCCGAAATGCTCTTCCGTGGTTCTCATCTAAAAACAAAGAAAAATTTAATTTATGTATAAATCACCAATCACTAATAATATAAGTTAATGAAAACATTGAATCTTCAAGTTATTAAAGAAACCGATGTATTGATCGTATAAAAAATTTATCTCACATAAACAATAATATTTTCATGTGAATTTTGTAAAGTTTTCAGAATATACAAACGTAAAATTGTTTATAAAATTATAACTTTACCACAGCGGTTGTTATTTCCTTTAAGTTGAGCTGTCTTCTTCTTCTTCTTCTTCTTCTTCTTCCGCTTATTGGCACTTAAGGGGATCCTAAATACCGACAAAACAGAGCTCGTTCTTTAAAACGGCTTTATAGATCGCAAAATCCTTTTACAGGAGTAAAGTATAGGTACTAATGAAGAGTGGGAATGTAAAATAATTAGTAATAATTGAAAAAATGTAAAAATGCTGTCACCTCATTTTCTAATATAAACAGTTGTATAAGTAATATGTACGAAATGAAATGTTCCCACTCTTCAGAAGACGTGCACAAACAATAACGTACCTTTGAAATTGAGATTGAAAGCCTGGAATAAGAAGGAGAGCTTCGAAGAAAATATAACCTATTCTATAACCACGTCTATCCTTGTCTATAAGTTCCGATAAGTTGAGCTGTGAACGGCTGTCATTCGGTGCCGGGTGCCGCACCCGGAAAAAAATGCATGATACGGTACTACAAATATGACCATAGACTAATGAATTTCACTAGATCGCCCACTCCCTGCAGTCTATTGTCTATTGTCTATAATTTTCATGATCCGTACCCAGTACATAACAAAGCAGGCGAATGTTTTTGTGTTAAATATTGGTGCATGTTATCAATAACCCAGTAAACAATTTGTCAGCAAATTGTAACCAAATTGACACCAAATACGCGCAAAACTTGTCGACAAATTCGGTGCGATCTGTGTCTGTAATACGCTTGTGTTTTGCTAGCAAAGCTTGTGTACATGACTTGACACCAAATTGACGCCAAATATCGAGCAAAACAGGGCAGCAAAAGTTCAACGGCAGCGCCATATTGTGGACAAGGCTTGCCAACAAAAGCTCGACAGCAAATTTGTGCCAAATTGCGAGCAAACCTTGAAGAAAGAACTTGACGCCAAATTGACACCAAATACCGAGCAAAGCTTGCCAGCAATTTAATAGCAAATTGTTGACAAATTGCTATCAAAGTTTGTTGACAAAATCCGACACCAAATTGATATCAAATATCAAACAAGATTTGAGAACAATACTTAACAGCAAATTGGCACAAAATACAGAGCAGATCTTGATGACACAGCTTGACGCCAAATTGCAGCAAGCCTTGTTACGTAGCCATTAATAAATACTAAAGTATATTTTTTTAGGAAAAATTAAAAGCATTAAATTATAAAAAGCATATAATTTTTTATTGATTTACAATAAATTATTTTATACATATGTTAAAAGAAATCTTTATATTTATAAAACATTATAAGACATTTGTAAAATCTAACGGTGGCAATATAATAATTAATTATATATTAATTACAGTATGTTATACAATGTGTTATACAATGTGAATTTATACAATGTGTTGTTATACAATGTGAATTTATAAATTTATAAAATATAGAAATCTTTATTAATCGACGCAAATGGCGAGTAACAATAACGCTTAGTCACGACGTTTTGACCCGGGGGTTTGGGTCCTTCTCAAAGTGTCTATAAATTGGCATGGAACTATCGCTCTCACGTGAACATCTTAGAATAGTTGCTCGCTTGCTTCCGACCGTTCGTCATCTCCCGGTTGTGCGACTCCTTTAACTGTTCGTTATGCATTGTGCATCTTAATATTAAGAAATCACATCAAGGTGCTCTATGATACCGTACATCTTTTGACATATAACTTTTTCGGTGAAAATTCTCGTATCTCTAAGATATTCACGTGAGAGCGATAGTTCCATGCCAATTTATAGACACTTGAGAAGGACCCAAACCCCCGGGTCGAAACGTCGTGACTAAGCGTTATTGTTACTTGCCATTTGCGTCGATTAATAAAGATTTCTGTTTTTGACTTAATATTGGCGGATTAATCTTCATTCTTGATTTATAAAATATCTTTATGGGAAATTTTTTTCCTCATCGTTCTTTTGGTTCTCATTGTTCTCATCACTATTCTCGCAATTTTCAGAGTTATCATCGTTGTCATCTGAATAAGCCTCGTTATTGTTGCCGGTGTGTCTGTAAATGTTAAATATATCTCTATAATTATCATTATTCTCGAAATCAAAGTGTTCAGAGTAGAGGAGACCGGGGCTAACTCAATACTATTTTTTTAAAGACAATTTTTAATATTTAATTAAAATTTTTAGGCAAATTCAATGGTATATATTTAAAGAGTGTTCCTTCAGGTACAAAATTGATTCACAAAGTTTTGCTGTACGTCGCTTTGTTTTGCCGCCAGGAAAGGAAAAGTGACGCAAAGACGAATTGAAAAATGCCGGGGCAAACTCAACACTTTGTCTGATCGACACAATTTGATCTGGAACTTATTTTTTGCTGTCTGAAAATGAAAATACATTGTTTATTGTGTATTTAAAAAGTACAAAAATTCGGAATAAAGTAGCTAGAACAATCATTTAACCCTTATGTCAATACCCGGAATGTGCGACGTTGTTCAATACCCGGGTACCCGGATACCCACCTGTGTATATATGGGTAAAATTTTTAATGTTTGCATGAAAATTTCTTTATAACCGCCCGGATCGTCGCTATTTGAACTTTTTACTATTGAAATATGCAATTAACTTTTTGTTTCAATACTTGGAAGTAAAGAAATTATTGTCTTGAAGTTCACCTATTTGATTCTAATACCCAGGGTACCCGCGCGGGTACCCACTTTTAAGAATATGAGTTTTATTATAGTTATTGACTAAATTAATTTATAAATAATTGTTTTGTATTAATTTACCGTTCATATAACCATATATTAATTATTTATAAATTAATTTAATCAATAACTATAATAAAACTCATATTTTTAAAAGTGAGTACCCGGGTACCCTGGGTATTAGAATCAAGCAGGTAAACTTCAAGACAATTTTTACTTCCGGTTAAACAAAAAGTTTATTGCATATTTCGATAGTAAAAAGTTCAAATAGCGACGATCCGGGCGGTTATAAAGAAATTTTCATGCAAACATTAAAAATTTTATCCATATATGCACAGGTGGGTACCCGGGTATCGACATAAGGGTTAAAATAATGAGAACAAAAATTGTTAAACTTTCAATTATCTTCATCTAAACTCATGTTTGAAAAACAATTAATACAGGTAAACTCGCGATCGAACGTGCGCATACATTTGTCATGAGCCATATGGCAGCATGACAAGCATCGTTTGTTACGGAGCCGACGAAACGGCGTGGTGTTGACTTTGTCCCGGACGTCGTTTTTCACTTTTGTCATTTCAAAAACATGAAAATTTTGAAATTATCCAAAAATGATTATCGAATTTATATAGAGCATCAAATTTCCCATGAAAATCACTTACATTGCAAGAGTAAAGCTTGATGAAAAAGTGGAAATTTTCGAGAGATCAGAAAAATTACTTTTCACCATCAAAAACGCTTATGTCGCGCTAAGAATTACACTATAACTCAGAATGTTACCAAATTCCGTTGATAATACTGGCACATAAAAACGCATTTACAGTAGGAAAGGCAAGTTTCTACAATATAGATTTAAATTTGCAAAAAGCCTAGTTTCAAGTTTGCCCCGTTGTCGGCTTAGCCTCGGTCTCCCCTACTCAAAATGATCAGAATTATTAGAAAATTCAAAATGGTAAGAAAGTTCAGAATGATGAAAAAGTTAAAAATAATGAGAAAGTTCAGATTCTTTTTGATTATGAAGAAAATCTGGTATTACGAAACTTTGGCTTTTAACGGAAACATGTGCTTGCTGAATATGCAATTGATCGAATTCAATTAAAAAATCTGGGGCCCGATTCTCTAACGACAAACGTATGCGTAAACTCTGCTCTAACAGAAAAACTGCAAGCTTATTGGCTAAAAATTGTGCGATAGCCAATCAATTTGCAGCCTTTCTGTTAGAGCAGAGTTTGCGCATACGTTTCTCGTTAGAGAATCGGGCCCCTGTTGAATTGAGTTTTTCTACAACTTCAACATTCACTTTCCTCCTTTTAATTTTCTAGGAAAGCTTATAAAACGGTGTTTTTTGGCATGTTCTAAAATAAACTGCAAATAAATTTAAATGTTATGTTTACATAAAATACATATATTTCAAAATATATACTATCATTACTGTTTAAAAACATTTATTTTTTCAGATTTTCTACTGCACAATCACTATAACAAATGTGTTAATGGAAAAAAATATTAACTAAATTAAAAAAACTAACAGTACAAAATAAACTATAGGAAGGAAGGCTGGCTGATTTTTGAGTTATAAAAAGGTCATCAACTCTTAAATTTAAAAACAAAATCTCGTTTAATTAAATAAATTTTAAATGCAATTAAGGTTTTACGTTTTGACTTTATATATTTGGTTTTCTTCAGAAACCTAATACATAAGAGATAATATTATACATAAAAAATAAAAGAAAATTGCTATAGATAAAAAGGATAAAGAATAAAGCCGCATACTTTGGAACTGACTTGCCAGAAACGTAGCTAAGATCTACATTATGACATAGTATAAATCTTAGCTACAATTAATGTATATACGAGTTGTCAAAAATAGAATAAAATAAGTCAAGTAATAAAATTGTTACTATTATCTATACTGTTGTTATTATTATCAAACAATATTATTTATTATTTGACAATGTAAAATTGTAATGCATATATTAAAATTACATTAGGGCTAGAATATAAACCAGAGCCACAAGAATGAGAGCAATTTTTAAGATCTCAAGACGAGAATTAACCAGATCTTACAGGACGGAATTAAGGAGTCTGGATTACTGATTGAAATCAAAGTAAGAAAAGAAAAGAAAAGAGAGGGGGCCTCTGCATTTGTCTACGAGATCAATTCTAGGGCTAGAATTTAAACCAGAGTCACAAGAATGAGATCAATACCAAGATCTCAAGACGAGAATTAACCTTACAGCGCCTCTTGTACTACTACGATCAACGTCAATCATCCAATATGGCGTCCCAAATGAGAATATCGGAAGGGCCCTGCTCGCTGGGACTCCTCGATCGCCTCAATTCTCCCTCTCGGACGCAAGCTACCGCAGCTTTCCTTTTCCTGGCGGTGAGCTCTCCTTGGGAAGTCAAATCTCGCTCGGTTGGTCTCCAGAATACGTGCCGCTTAGCTCAATCAGTTACGAAAGAAAGAAAACGTACTCTTCTCGTCCGAAGAAACGCAGCAAGAACGGCCATGACACTGAACGAGAACGAGGAAGGAAGCTTTGAAAGTGGCGACTCACGCGCCATCTGAATGAAACGATCGGGCGTTTGCAAAACGCGAAGGAATTCGAGCGTCAATTTGTTCTTAAGTTTTGTTACCAAAATTTGCTCAATATTTGGCATCAATTTGGCGTTAGGTTTAGTCAACAAATTTTAACAGCAATTTGGTGCCAATTTGTTATCAGGTAATTGCTAAGCTTTGCTCGGTATTTGGCGTCAATTTGTTCTCAAGCTTTGTCACCAAAATTTGCTCAATATTTGGCATTAATTTGGCGTTAGGTTTTGTCAACTAATTTTAGCGGCAATTTGATGTCAATTTGTCATCAGGTACTACTAAGCTTTGCTCGATATTTGGTATCAATTTGGCGTCAATTGTGTACGTATGTTTTGCTACGTATTTGCTAGCAGTTTGTCGACAACATTTGATAAAACAAATTTTGATGCAAATTTGTACCATTTCTGAAACCAAAATTTGTAGCAAGTATTTGGCATTATTTGTTCGAACAGACTTGGCTATAGTTTGTAAGTCATGCCTTCGACGTGTAGCGTACTTGAATGCCGAAATCGAACCACTACTCCTGTAGTATTAAACCCTTTCTTTTGGACATTCTGTATATGCCAGACTATTTGTATAGAAATCTTGTATAAAACTTGTATAGAATCTGTAGTATAGCATATCTAGACTAAAATCAACATGGCGGCAAGCATCACGGCCGAGATGCCTGTCAGCGGTCTAGTATTGTATAGAA
>JASTWP010003815.1:0-17093 GCA_030770255.1 Temnothorax ravouxi
AACAGAAACGTTGGAATAACCAGTACCATCAAAAACTACGTATCGCTATCGTATAATGATTCTCAACTCATGCGGAATGCCTGGATGGGACGTTTCATCGAGCATACCGGAAGGATACTTCAACTTTTGCGTACCAGCTCAAGATTGTTGCTGGGCTTTTGCGAGGATTACAAACGCGTCGTTGTTAACTGCTCGTCACTGAATTAATTTTGATACGTGCGCGTAGCGACAACAATTGCATTGTAGGAAATCCAGGCGACGGAGCCGGAAATCGAATTGTTTAAAGTACAGTGGCGAATGCCTCACGTTACGTTAAACGAGGTTAATAAACTATCCTTGTTACGGACCTTAGGGGAGCGGGCGATATCTTAGTGTTCAGTTTTCGTTCGTGGGATCTGTACGAGTATCCCCTCTTGCAGAGCTACGACCAAGCATTCGTGGGCTGTCAAGACTGCGGCTCAGCTAGAGAAGCCGCGATACGTTATTTTTGCGCTGCAGACCGGCCGCAAGAATATCATGTCTCAAAATGTTAGCCTATTCGATGACTGTAATTTGACCAATGTCAAGCTTTATCTAAACTCTGAATTTTATCCATACGATGACTTGAACCTAGATTTTACTAAAAATCGATACGGCCTTCTTTTTGATATGTACTGCGCGTTTTCGTAAAACTTATTACGGAATGCGATGCCAGTGATACGCTTTGCAGCGTGTATACATTCATGACGGATGGACCTTTTGTTGTCATCGATTGCTCGCGACAAAACGAGTCTGTCAAGAGCGCCACCGTGGATGTGCGAATAGAATTTGACTGTAAAGAAAATGTACCTGCAAATACTACCGCCTATTGTCTCATCTTGCACGATCGCGTAATAGAATATTGCCCGCTTGTCTAATGTAGTGCGCAAACTCATGTAAATCACCATGTTGACAAATATTCCGATATAAGAGCAGACATATGTACCGCGATACGGTACAGTATAGGATCGTTTCCTTCGCCTGCATCATGATCAGTGCCAACGTTTGTCGATCTGCAAGGATTCATCGTCGGGATGAAATTTGTCGTAAAGGAGGCAGCGGTGCTGAGAAACGGGACCGTTCTGGAGCATTACATCTTTACGCAGCCCATGCCGTGGAGTCTTCTCACACAATCTGACAAGTCATGTGCTTCCTGGCTGATTGCAAATCACCATGGATTGCCATGGGACTGAGGGAAACGTGCCGTACGGTATGGTAAAACGCCTAATTACGTCAGCCGTGCTTGGTACAGAAGAGGATGACGAAGATACCGACTCTCGTGTACAGTCAAGGGATGCCAGAAACAGGAATGGCTGGTGGATCTACTTGAGAATTATGCGAGAGAAAAGCTGATCATCGAGACTTTGGATGCGGATTACGAAAGAAGTCGAAATCTTTAAATAAATCTAGATGTTACTAACACTATGCGATGCGGAAAACATGTTAAGAATTGCGCATTACAAAATGTATTAAAATTATTTAACTGGTGGTCGCGACACCAGAGAAATTGGGATCTTTTAAAAAAATAAATTATATATAATTTTACAATGCTTTATTTTCTTTTTCCCATTTCCATTAGTTGTTTCCCTCTCCTAATTTCCCCCCACCACATCATAATTTTGAAGGTAGAGTGCTGTCGCGTATACTTGGTTCATTTTCCACTTCTTCGTCATTTGTATGAATTTTTTTTATAACTTCTACGTAAGCAGCGCTGACATTGGTGCTTGAAAATGTTGAAGGAAGGGGAATTTTCCCTTCCCTTATAATTTTCATCTGCGCGCGCCGTCCAATATCCTAAAATGTTACAAACGGAGTTAACGTTTTAACTAGTGTTACGAAGTCAAAATCAATCGAGTCTCATCGTTCGAAGCGACAACTTCAACAGTGAAAAAAGTATACCTCTTAGAAATAAGAACAATGGCTGGTCGCAGTGAAGACGTAAATAATTCAGAGAAGTGGATGTTCACTCGCGATATTCCCGATAAGGGACTTCGCGGCTTCGAGGAAAGCAGCACAAGTATGAATTATTACGTACCGTATCCTCGTGAAAAATCGGAACTTCGTTATACGCCTAAGCCTCGTGAAGTTTCATTGGACAAGCACAAAACGTAAGTATTACTTCGCATTAATTTTTAAAATTTATTTTTTTTAATTTTATTAATTTATCTACTTAATTTTTGTACAGTTTCAATAAATCGGAACCTCGTTATACGCCTCGTATCTTGGGCAGACGATTTGCTCTGACAGTCACGGCTTACAAGTATTTGGACATCGGAATCAGTGTGGGATCTACATCCTTTGTGGAATTAATTCTTGGTGACAATCGGGGAAATCAGCTCGTGCTTCCTCATGCAACGTGGACAACGATCATCGAAAAACGCATGGCTATCGAACAATTCATGCGGTCGACTGTCGGTTCATCGCTGTCTATTCGAGATCTAGTTATAGAACTTGTTAAAATGCGTGACGCTAATATTGTAAAACTTACGTTGCGCGATACATACTTATACATGATACCAGCAACTGTATTATTTTTGTTTGAAATTGAACAATGTGTCGAACATGTATATTTCAATTTATGTCAAAATATACAGCATGTTAGTAATAAGTATAAACATTTTGTAACAATCTTGCGGCAAAATCGTATCACGGATAAATATCATGCGAGAAAAGTACTGAGTGAGATGTCCGATGGAAGTTCACTCATAGATTGTGAACTAGTAGCTTTCGCCTTAGATAACATTGTATATGAAGCAAAAAATGTAAATAATAATGAATAAAATTAAATATTAGTATAAATAGTGGCAAAATTATTTTTCAATCTATCTTTCCGTTTCCATCTAACATTAGCCTCTTCACGTTCGAACTTGTCCGTTCCTGTCTTCCACTTTCATTTCCCCACTATGGGGACTCCATTGTTCAAGTCACGTAAATATGGTTTTGTTGATTTTGGAAGGTAGACCTAAAATGGCCTCCGGCACCATCATTATTTATTTATTTAATTTTCTATTTTTTTTATTTATCTATTTATTAATCTATTTAATTTTTTATTTAATTTATCTATTTATTAATCTATTTATTTTTTTTAATTTACCCCCCTCCCCCCCTCACTCACCCCCCCCTGCCACCCACCATCCCCCCCCTGCCTCCCACCACCCCCTGCCACCCTCTCCTCACCACGCCGTCATACCCCCACCACGCCGAAATCCCCTTGCCCCGCACCCCCGCGCGAGCACCACTGATCCAGAAGTGGCATAGCTTCCCTACTATAAACGTTTTTCTTCTCGTTAGTACACGTCTTTTTAGCGCACCTCGTGCGTTATCGGGAAAGAAACGCGTCTTTTCTCTTTAGCACACGACCCTTTAGCGCACCTCGTGCGCTATCGGGAAAGAAACGTGCGTGCGCTATCGGGATAATGCTTCCAACATTTCGTGCGCTATCGGTACTATGTTTCATTTTCCTGTGTGCTATCGGGCAAATGTGCATATTACTTGGTGCGCTATCGGGATAGTGCGCCATTTATTTGGTGTGCTATCGGGACGTGTGCTAAAGGGATGTGGGCTATCGGGAATTATTTTAAATTCGACGTTTGCTATCGGGCTGTGCGCTATCGCACCGTGCGCTAACGGGACCCTCCCGTCCGGCGGACGTGACGCCCACCGTCGCCGAAAAAACTGTTGCGCACGGTGTACAGTCGCGCAAAGATCGCCGTGCCGGCGAGATTTCGAGTCGACGGTCCGGTGCGCGTGAGCAAATTCAAGACGATCTTCGAAAAGGGCTACACTCCCAATTAGACCACCGAGATCTTTCGCGTAACCAAAGTACAAAGGGCCAATCCCGTTACATATCTGCTGAAAGACTTTCGCGGAGAAGCGATAGCCGGAGGATTCTACGAGCACGAGTTGCTACGCGTCTCCAATCCCGACGTCTATCTCGTGGAAAAAGTCCTGCGTAAGCGGGGCAATCAAGCGTACGTGAAGTGGCTAGGAATGGACAGTTCGCACAATTCGTGGATAGATAAGGCATCTGTATTGTAACAGAAATAATTAAGACATTCGTAGACACGCACAACGTGTACTTTATTATTAATAAAATACGTACTATTATAATATTTTGCGATAAAACAATTTTAGAAAGCTTATAATTTTTTTTTTTTTTTTTACAACGGTATTCCGTAATGTCCCCACGGAAGCGTTTCCTCGCTGTCCAACGTCACGTATCGCTTGTCGTCGTGCGGACTGAGAGCAAGTTCTTTCTCCGACACGGTGTAAACCTCGTGCAACGTCGAGCGTATGCACGACTGGCGCGTCCTCAGCTCACGCGCGTCCCGCAGGCACGCCACGTAATTCTCGAACGTGATCCTCTTCGCGACTACGTTTTTTTTGACACCCTTTATTCTCTTGGTGTCGTCGCGTGCGAGTACCTTGTAAGTGTACATCTTCGCTCTGAGGCCCACGAACTCCGTCATGATCGCGCCGTTGTTCTCGTCGGAGACGTCCCTTCGTTCCCGAAGGAGAATACACATACACAGGAGGAAAAGGTGAAATGGCCATAGACTACATATTAGGAGATGAGGACATTAGAGAAAAAGTGGAAAGATTGGAAGTAGAGGAAAAGGTAGATTCAGACCATTATCCGTTAATACTATGGATAAGAGGTAGTGCGAAGAGAAAACAGAGAAGGAAAGAGGTGGAAAAAATAAGAAGAAGAGGAATATGGAACGGGGAAGAAAGAACGCAATTCAGGGAGAGGCTAGGGAAGATAGGAGGAAATAGAGAGCTGCAAAACGAGATAGAGGAAGGAATGTTGAAGATAAGAAAAATATTAGATGAGAACGAAAAAGAGAAGGGAAGGGGAGTGAACGAAAGCAAACGAGGATGGTGGGACGTAGAATGCAAGGAGAGAAAGAGGGAAGTCAGGAGAGGATTAAGAAAATGGAGGAAAAGAAATGGAGAGGCGGAAAGATATAGAGGAGGTAGGAGGGAATACAGAGAAATGTGCAAGAGAAAGAAGGAAGAGGAAAAGGATAGGATGACAAGAGAAATTGAAGAGAAGCGAAAACGGAAGGAAAGGTATGGGAGTTGTTAGGCAGAGTAAGAAAAAGAAGCAAGAGAGTAAACGAAGAGATAAAGATGGAGGAATGGAAGGAGTACATTATGGAACTAATGGATGGGATGGAGAACAGGGTTGTGAAAGGAGAAGGAGGGAACAGACATGAAGAGGAAGAGATAAAACTGGAGGAGGTAAAAAACGTAATAAAGAAACTAAAAACAGGGAAGGCAATAGGCTTGGACGGGATTCCGAACGAGGTATGGAAATTTGGAGAAGAGTTGGTGAAATGGATATGGAAAATATGTAATCGAGTGTGGAAGGGGGAAGGCTGGCCGGAACATTGGAAGGAAGGTGAGATAATTCCAATAGTGAAGAAAGGAGAAGGACGAGAGGTGAGGGACTACAGAGGGATAACGATTATGTCGTCAATGTACAAGATATACACGGCGGTTCTAGCAGAAAGGATAAGGAAAGAAGTAGAAACGAAGAACTTGATTCCAGACAACCAAGCAGGATTCAGAAAGGGAATGGAGATCAAATATTCGCACTGACCCGAGAAAAAAATGATTAGATATAATCACATATAATTATATAAAAGCGACATTAGATATAATTAGATATAAAAAATGGCCCGATATAATTGTATATAATTACATATAACCACATACAATTATATATAACCATATATGGTCGATTTTATATATAATCATATATGATTATATCTAACATAATAAATATTTTATATATTTAAAAAAAATTCTGTTAACTTCGATTAAGGAATTGATAAATTAAGTGTATATTTTTTCAAAAGCTAGAATCAAAAGTGAAATGATTTACATATAACTTGGCGCTGCTTGGCGTGAGATACTGCCGTGTCTCTTGATGCCATTCTTATATCACTGTTTGTCAAATTTTAAATACGAGAAATAAATCCTATCGGATGCCATCTATCGGATAATCCGAATTTAAGTTTATATATGGTTATATATAATTATATATAATCTACATGGATAAATGCTTAATTCTTATATATATATATATATATATATATATATATATATATATATATATATATATATATATATATATATATATATACTTTATACATAAATTATATGAACTTATATATAATCATGTCAAAATGTATGTGAAACTTTTTATACATATATATATATTCGATAGAATTCGTTTCTCGTATTTAAAATTTGACGGATAGTGGTTGTTCGAGATCGCGAATGCTCGAGATCACGAATGCTCTTGAATATTCTTATTCTCATTTAGACGACTGTGTCATGAGTCACAGCAGTAGTGTAACGCGATATTTATTCAGCGGACCACCTAAGAATTATTTTCCGTACGACGCCGAGTCACTCTGATTCTCCGGCACGGTCCTTTCGACGATCGATACTCTAATTTCAAAGACAATGACTATATGCACTTTCGGTTTATATTTCAGTTCGAGAAGCTTTTATTCCATGACATTTTGACCTTAGCTAAGCAGTAGTCATCCCTGGCGCGTTCTTTGTCTCGAGTGGGTATAAAAACCAGTAGAACTTACGGCGCGTCGCCATTCGTCAACAGTGTGTCAGTAGGTTAAGATCTGTCATCGATCGATATTGTGATGGTCAGTTCTCATTCACGCGCGGGCTATCCAACACTACGAGCGAGAAAGTGTTGATAGAGAATTCACTTAAAACGCCCGCGTTCCGAGTTTACTTAAATTCAAATACATTTGTACATTATGTCACTCTTTAATTTCGGCATTATTTTTGGTAGTTAAATAAACTATTGTGTTACTTCACGCTTCCGGTGTTAGTAGTCTCTCACGCATTATCCCTTCCTCACTCACACGCGCGCGAACAGTGGTATAAAAACGGTATCAAGAGACATGGCACTGTCTCATGTCAAGCAGTGCCAAGCTGTAATAGTATGCATGGAGCAAATAATTTCACTTTTGATTCTATAGCTTTTGAAAAAATATACATCTCAATTTATCAATGCTTTATTATCGAAGTTAACAGTTCTTTTCCAATATATATTGACTATATATAGTTATATACGGATTATATATGATTATATATAATTATATATGATTATATAGAGACAAAATTCATATATAATTGCATTATATATAATCATATATATTTATATATAATTATATATAATTTTTTTCCCCGGGTACGCATACATGACCTGCAGTATTATTTTATAATACTGAATTATATAATATTATGTAACAAATTTTTGAATTTAATATCTATAATATATATAAAAACAATTCAAAATAAATTTTTAAATTTAGGATTAAATATTTGCAGCATATATGATGACTTGCGAATCTATATCTATACAGATATAGTGCTATATCTGGTTGTACATAGGACAAGATTAGTCACATTAACTTTGGCTATATATGACTTCATATATAGTTGCATATAATGCTGTATCTAGTTATATATAGGGTGCACTACTCATGTATCATTATATCTGGCTTCACATACATTTATATACGATTAGATATGATGCTATATCTGGTTGTATATAGCGCCAGATTAGTCACATTAATATATCTGGCTATATATGACTACATATATAGTTGTATATAATACTATATCTAGTTATATGTAGAGTGCACTACTCACATATCATTATATCTGGCTTCACATAAAATTATATACATTTATATACAAGTAGATATGGTGCTATATCTGGTTGTATGTGGGACCATTGATTGCACATGTGGCCATGTATAATTAGATATAACCCCATATAAAAACATATAATTATATATAATTATATATATACCAGATATAATTATATATGATTATATCTAATCATTTTTTCCCGGGTTTCTCTTTCTTTCCACGAAACGCGCCTGGGTGAGTATGCGTATACCGACTTATCCTTAAGGGGGTAGTACAGTCTGACGGAGGGTCAATTTCAGGATTTATTTGTGACAAAGTGGTAGGCCAATCAGGTTCATGGTGTATACAATATTAAAGTACATGTTTAGGTGCATTTATAGTATTTTTTATATAGAGAAATATTAAGAAATGTAGGAGTTATGAGTCATCTCTTCGCGCGCGCGCGCTCGACTACGGTGTACCTAGTAGCTCCTGTACAACGGCGTGCCTGAAATGAAAAACGCAAAAAGGGTATTAAATTTAAATGTATTCCCCACATGTTGACGTGCGAAAATTGTAAAAATGTCAAAAATTGTGAAAGTTATAGCACTTAACAAAAAAAAGTTTATTTTGTGCCGAAAAAATCAACGGTTTTTTTATTGTTATTAACACATGATTCATCGGAGGACAAAAAACTCGACGTCAACACGAGCATTGTGCTGTTATATTGATGTAAGTTGAACGCTAAGACAGCCGGAATAAAAGTACGTTCGGAATCGCGTGCACCGTGCGCGCGAAGAGATAACTCATAACTCCTACATTTCTTAATATTTTTCCATATAAAAATACTGTAAATGCACCTAAACATGTACTTCAATATGCGTATACACCATGAACCTGATTGGCCTACCACTTTGCCACAAATAAATCCTGAAATTTATCCTCCGCCAGACTGTACTACCCCCTTAAGCGCAACTCTAACCAAATATTTTTCTCCAGGAGGGAGTACCTCTGCAGACTCTACCTCTTTAAAAACCGAAATCAAACATTCTTTAACTCCATCAAAATCTGTATCGATAGAAGACAATTTTTCTTCTAAACTTTCAAGTGGGTCAGAAATCCGCGAACGCTATTTCATTAAATAAACGTAATCTATTCTCTGGACTATCAGATAATGGATTATACATTATCTGTATTTTGCGTCTATTTAGAAAGTCCATTCCGATTATCAAGTCCATTGACAGTGAATCGTTAACCAAAACATTTAAATCAATCGAAGCCGAAAATTCTGGTAACGGAGATAAAATTACTTCGGAAGAAACTGTACCACTTATTTGAATCGGCGAATTATTTAACGCTTTGTACGAATTCAAACAGTTTTTCACGTTATCGGGTGTTGTGCCGCGCCTTGGATCGGGGATCGAGACCGGCACAGGGTTCTTGAGATCCGCCGAATTTGAGGAAGAGAGGACACTTAATGAACTTGCAAGTCGAGTCAAATAAAAGGAGCCTTTATTGTTACACACGTTTGTTATTCACTACCCTCACTCACGGGTCACAATTATCGGTACGGTGTCTCGCGGTACGCGCTCGGTTCTTAGACTGCCCGCCGCTTCTCCGAAGGGCGGGCCTTTTATCGCTCGGCGGTATTTCCGCGTTGCCGACTCAGCTGTCAGCGCTTTTGCATCTGGCGTATGGCAATCGGGTGATGCCCGGAATGCCACCTCAGATGGATTTGGCAATATGGGCTTGCGCTGGCAATCAGGTGATTCCCGGAATGCCACCTCAGGTGTCTTTGGCAATAGCCTGAATGCGTGCGCTGACAGCTCGGTGTCGCAATGAGGCTAATTCGGCTTCCGCATCACAACACGGACGATTCAAAATATTTTTCGTAAACGGACGGTCGGACAAAAGATATTGGACTACCCGTATCTACAAGGGCTACTAAATCAGACTTAACATTATTTAACGAAATGACCTTAATCCTGAAATTGTCGAGCTCCAGCTTTCGGACCTGTTCTGCCACCAGGCCACCGTCATTGAATCTGGGGACTGGACTGCAGTTGCGGATAACGCTGTCGTGTCGGCAAGTTCCACTGCCGAAACCGTTGAAAAGACAGCCAGTGCTGCCGTTTGTGACTGCTCCTTCCGTTTCAACTTAAAGCAGTCTTGGCGCACAAACCTTTCACTTTGCAATATGCACAAAACTTGTCCTTAGACATTGCCTCCGACTTCGAAGCCACTGTTACTTTCTGCTGGTCGTTCTTCTTCGACGTGAAGTCTTTTCTTTTTTGCGGCTTGCCGGGTATTCTTCTTCGTCACGTAGGAAGACGTGATGTGATGCATTTGATCCAGAAAATGATCCAGGTCATCTGTGTCTAATGCTGTGGCCGTTCCCTTCAATGCTTGTAATTACTTGTAATGCCATCAATCAGTAGCTGTATCTTATCCGCCTCTGAAAGTTGCACACTTTGCATTAAGTCTAATTTGTCCATGGCTTAGTCCATGAAGGATTCTTTTGTGAAGTTCTATATACAAGCCTCTATCTTTTTCATTTGCACGTATAACAATCTTCTTATTATTGCTTCTTTAAAACTCGTCCAAGACCGATTTACCGTTCCTATATTGTGATCGAACCAACGTTGCGCGTTGCCACTCAGTTTACTTATTGCAGCTAATAGCGCAACTTCGTATGTGACACCATGTAACCTGGCCAAACTTTCCACCTTACCGATCCACAATGAAACATCTTCATCCTCGGTGCCGCCGTAATTCGATAGCTGTAACTTAACCGCTTGTGCCGGTGGTACCGATAAGACGAACGAACGGCCTGATTGACCCGATGCTGTCGGGGATGGAACTTGAGCGTTGCTTCTCGGGCTGACGTTCATCATTGTGAACATCTGTTGTATCAACTCCCGATTCTGCTGTTGCATCAGTTCCCTCTCTTGACGCAGCTGTTCGAATAAGACAGCACAGAATTGCGCTATTTCAGAAGATCCTGACGAAACGTTTCTCGTTTCACTGGCTTGAGCAGACAGACCAGGATGAGTGGAATGCGCCGATCGAGATGCTTGTTTCTCTGCACCAAAATCATCCAGCGGACCATTTCTTTCGAGGTGCATGATGATTGCTTCCACACACTGATTCTTATCTTCCAATGGGTTTAAACCATATCTCCGAGCTTCTTTTTGGAGCTCTCCTAGAGAGAGCTGGAGAGGTCTGGAGACCGTCTTGTTGAGATTATTCGAATATGTCGCGCGTACAACGATTATCGATTTCGATTGTCGATTCTTTCTCACGACACGCACGCGTGGTAGAGGCTCATCACACGTACATACTTTTCTCTCTTAGCTGTACATATATACTCTCTGTCTCTAGACAACTCTCAACGCAGCAACGCAGCAACGCAGGTCTTTTTGAATAAAAACTTTTGAGCATAAAGAAAAAGACTCGTGTGCTTATTTTGCGGCCCAAGGTCTTACCTGATAAAGTTCGCAACACGTCTCCAGACGGTCGCGGATATTTATCGCTTCCATCGTTCAGATTCTCTAACGCAATTCCGTAACACTTTACTCGCACGTGCCCCTAGGCTTTTGAGCACGTAACAGAAGCGTGAACACGTATGCGCACTAACGCCGGAGTCCGCGACCGTAACACTTCCCGCATGTGCCCTTAGACTTGCGAGCACATAGTAGAAGCGTGAACACGTATGCGCACTCACGACGGTATTAGTGTCGTCACGGAAAAGCGAATGTTCTTTCGCATCGCACTTGCTACACGGCTTAATTGAGCCTAACGAGAGTATTGGCGAACAACCAGACTCTCGGTGTAGTCTTGTTGTAACTAACAAGAAGGCAAAGAGATGCTGCGGTGAAAGTTACTGGAATTGTTCCACTTCGACCTGATACGACGGATGAATCCCACTTCTGAACTGTAAATGTCTCGTATGTGAATCACTGATATTATTCCCAATGATACGCGGAACAGACTCAGCGACGGAGCACGGGTATTAATTAATTTAGACCTCGCGCTTAATGCGTCAGGAAGGAGAGGGGAGAGATATAGAAAAAAAAACACAAGGTTTACGCCTTTCACGTTCAACTATATTTCTTCTCGTTACAATCTCGCGAAGTTCATTGCACGGACATACGAATCTCAAACAGATACGTCGAGAATGTTTTACAAAGGCATAAGCCCTCCGACGTACTATTCTTGTCTAGGATACTCAAATTCAGACTGACTCGTTTCGACCGCGCCGTAACATTTTCAGACTGGCACGCCGACCTTAACACGTAAACATGTCGTGACATCACCTACCAATCACCGCTCCCCGCGATCGCGCGTTGCTAGCGCTGACGCTAGCGCCTCTCGTCGGCGTAGTTACCTCGACGTTCGCATGCAACCTATGGCGCCACATGCCGGGATAAGCGCGCCTTTGATTTCTTACAATACATTGCGTATACTTATTGCCTTTTTTTACCTTTTTTGAAAAAGGTAAATTTGTACTGAGATCACGCATTTTGTAGTGTTAAGCAGGGATTGGCAAAAAAAATTTTATTTTTTATTATTTATTTATTCACAAAATTAGCAATAACAAATAAAATTTTTATTGAATTAGCAAATTGATAATATTCTTGAAACAATACAAGTGTCTTAAGGATGTATGTGTGACATCTCAAAGCATTACCAAAAATCTAAAAATTTATTCATAGATTGTTCTATTATTACGTCTAAGTTATGACGGCGACGACGTCCTTTTATGTCTCGCCGGCCGAACAGGAGCGCGCCGATAATTACTCTAAATAAGCCCAAGATCCTTATTACGGCAAGCCTCGTGTGGTAGCTCGACCAATCGTGATCTCCAAAGTCCTGATATGGGCGCCAGGTGCGGCGATCCGCACCACGTTACGCAAAATTTTACCCGCTTATTCCTCTCAAGGTCGCGGTCCGGTAGGAGGAGAGGGAGAGCAGCGCAATCAAATCAAATAGAGCAAAGTATAGTAACTAAAAGAAGTATATTTAACAAGAAACAGGAAGACAAGATAGTAGAGGGTCCTCCGCAGAGGGCCGATCATAGGATTTAGCGCGGGACGGTACTCGCGCGCTGACAATACTCTAACGCGGCACGACCCATTAACGCAGGACAATACAGTAACGCGGGACGAGATTTTAGAACGATACATTAACGCGGAATTTCAACGCGGGACGACACAGGAACACGGAAGGATACGTTGACGCAGGCGGTACGTCACGCAAAACGATACATTACGCAGAACGATACATTAGCGCGAGCGATGCATTACGCGAAAACGGTACATCAGCATTACGCAAAACGATACCTTAACGCGAGCGATACACTACGCAAATGATACCTTACCGCGGGACGACACTTACTTACGACTAACGCAACTAATCGCGAGCATCCCGCACGCAACACAATAAGTGACCGCAAATCTCTCACGATTACACGAGTCCCAAAATGACCGCTAATCCCTCCGGATTACGCGAGTCCCAAATTGATCACGCTCGATGCCTCGCGAAGTCTACGATACAAAACACAACGATGCCCCGCACGCCATGACGCGAATCACGCGGAGCCCACGCTACGGCCCCGCGACGATACGGTGCCGGTCGTGCAAAGAGCACCCCGCCCAAAACGGCCCGATTACGCAAGGCGCATCTCCCCGTTCGCGAATCGCACGAAAATCAAACGCATCAATCACACGGAAATTAACAAATCACGAAACGCTTACAATCGAATCTTTACAGTACGACACTAACGATATCACAAGACGGACGAAAATCTCTACTGTGCGGCACTAACGATATTACAAGACGGACGAAAAATGCATCGACTCTAACGCACGCTGACTGTCGGCGGCCGCTCGTCCGCATTTCCGAGACGGGCAACTTCCATTACTTTTTGGCCGGGCTCTCCCGCGGTATTCCTCTCAATATACAATTACTACAGCAGATTTCAATTCTCGCGGCACAACGCGACTCCCGGGAGGACCTCGGTATTGCGACGATCTTACTTTAAGAGGTGAGAGCAGTGGCCTTACAGATTAAAATTACTTACAGATTAATTACAAAAGGCCTTACAGATTGTTTGTCGCCGGTAGCTCGTCGTCTCGATGCTAGAAGGGCTGGTACCTCCTCGGCGGCTCACACGACAGTGTCGGCTCTCCGGTCCGGCGGGACCACGTTGGGCTCGCGCGCCTGCGCACCGGGGTTGCACCACTGCGCCCTGTGCGATTGCCGCATCCAGCTGGGGCGCCTCTGGCATCTGCCTCCACCTACCGGCGGGGGTTTCAAATCTGAATCGAGTTTAGCTGTCCAGGCCGCAACTCGTGGACCGATTCCTCGACGGCCAGACTGCCCAGGCCGTGGCCTGTCGAGCCGTGGCGGTACTCCGGCGGTGGTTACGTTCGTTGACGGGGACCTTCGTCGGGGTGTCCTCCTTCCCGGCGGTCCCTCCGTACTCGGGCCGTTATACGTCGTCGCGGCTATTCGCTCTCCTGGTTAGGCGCTCTGCTGTCCCGGTTATGGGCCGCAGCGTGACCCGCCCGTCGGCCGTCCGTCCTCGGTAAGCTTCCGGCTGTCCACCTGCAATAATCCCGCGGTGCGACTTTACGTCGTTACATAAATCCATGGCCATCTGCTCCGCACCCTCGCAATCTGAAAAGCTCGCAAACAGGTTAACTTAACTCCAAATGCCTCGGGCGGAGGCACCACCTTTGACGTCTCCCTCGGCCAAGCTACCATCTGAGCAAGGGATGCGACGAATGTTACGTCACAAAGTATCTGTGTAAAATTTTAGCACAATTCTCTTACTGGTATAAAAGTTATTGTAATTAAGAATGTATTGGAGGTATTTCAAATTTATTCAGAAAGTGCTATAAATTGCTTCTAAATTAAATTAAAAATACTCTGTATGGCCTAAGGCCAATATAGATGCGGACTGGCGATGCCGGTTAGAGATTTTGGTGGCCCTAAAAAGGGCCGGTTGGTCGTGTCCTATCGCGGAAGATGTTCACTCCAGATGAGGCACGGCCTCGTGTGTGTACGGTGGAGTGGTTGCCGATCTCCCCACGGGCCGGCTCGTTTCCACACTGGCGGAGTCCCGGGTGGAGTTAGCGTCTCCGGCTGGTCAACTTCAAATTCCTCAGTCTGCGTTGCCTGCGTACCGCTGGGGCAGGGGAGATGTGTCTGTGTCTCCTTGTTGACGGTCGGAGCTTCCCAGTCGCTATCCGTCTGTACCTCAGTACCACGTGTCGGAGGCTGTACCTGCAGCCCACGGTGGACCCGTGCTGGCGGCGCGGTCTGCGTGCCTTGATGTTGTTGGTCCCCCGGCGATCGTGGTAGCGGCGACAGTAGCGGAGGCACTGTGTACCTCGGCGAAGTGAGACGGCGGAGGCGTATGTCCCACGTAGCAAGCAGGGCTCTCGGCGGTCTAGTGAGCGGCCACGGCGGTGATTCGAGCCGTATCAGCTTCCACGCTGCAGAAGAATCCTGCGGCTGCACGGATGGATGAGGCGGCAGCGGTGTGCGGGAAGTAGGCGGCTTTGTACGGCTATTCTTCCGTAGCGTCCTGAGGATTGATCTTCTCGTAGCTGTATGTGTAATGCCAGCTGTACGAAGATAGTCGAAGGTACCGTCGTTGTCGGCCCTTATATATCCTGGTCGCCGAATTTCTCTTACGAGAAAGATCAGCCGCCTAGCGGTGCCGGCTTGTTGTTATCCTGGGGTATCATTGCTGAAGCACGTGCTCACCGTGCGTGGCGGGTTGCCGTGCCGCTGGCGCTTTCACGTAGAACGGGTTGCCGTTCTGCAGGGGCGCGCTTTCATGCGTGTTATGTGGCGGTGGAGCCGCCGATCTCGAGGCGCTCCCAGCCGCCACACTCTGTAAAATTTTGAAATTATTTAAGGATGTTCTATAGGTACCATCCCAACCAAAAGTATGCAGGAAATATTAAAAACTCTGATATTAATTCGTAGATTTAGTGACTGTAAATAACTGTTACTACTATTTAAAAAAAAATTTAAAAAAATGTAAATTGTTTCAAATTTTGTTGCTTTATTTTTGTTTGGTGATGATCTGCTTGTGTGTAAAATATTATTATATTAATTACATTTTTAATGTTTACACTTTTCTCTGTAAAACCCTTTGTAAAACGGATATTCAAGAATTGATAACTTTTTATCTAAATTGTGAATCGTTTTGAAATTTGGCCCTGAACTTTAAAAGAGAATACACAATATAATATTAAATTTTCAACTTCGTTACATTTTAACTAACTCTTTAAAACATCCTTAAGAGTTATTTAGGTTTAAAGTTAAGGTATTTATGCATAAAAGGGGCCTCCTCTCCGATTTCAATGACCTTGACATATGTTGTGAAGGTCACCTTCCTGAGTGACCTTCATAAGTTTTTAGCCGTCGGTCGTTATTCGTTAAAAAGTTATTAACAAAAATTTTGAAAAATATAGCAATTATTTTAAGTACTGAGAGGCATAAAAGAGACTAATATACTGAGAGACTACACTGAAAAAAACTAAAAAAAAAAATTCTTTAATTTTAGTAAATGGCGAGTTTGCATACAACTGTGAACGTATTTTTTAAAAATAAGAAACTGTATTTACTTATTTGAAAAACATAATTCCCTTAATAAAAGAAATAATTTATTAATTTTAACAAGTATTTACTGCAATACTGTCAATGATTATTAAAATGTAATTTTTATTTTTTACTAATTAGTAATTTTCTATTTATATTTATCCGCCTCTTCCCTCGTCTATGCGCTTCGGATTGCGATCTAATCAAACTTGTCTTGTGCAATGCCGCTTAAGGATAGATCCGTTTGGCACCCACACGACGCCGAACGAGAGATGCATTTATCTCGCCTCTCGCATAAATGTCCCGGAGTGCGCGAGTATACGGAACGATGAGCGCACTGAGGAGCCGAACCTTTAGCCGATCTCTCATCCGGAGAAAACGTGCGCGGACTTTTGAAGAGGAGGAGGAGGAGAAAGAGGAGCAGGAGGAGGAGGAGGAGAGAAGCAGACGGGGCACGACTTTCGTTCGTGTCTACACCTGGTGCAATCGCGAGACCTCTTCGCCGAGTACCGGTTCGCATGAAGATATTAAGCAACGTCTGACGTAATCGCGTGCCCGGTGGTTCGTCGATCTAATCGTCTCGCCAATTATCCTTTCTCTCTTTCTCTTTTTCATGCCTCTTCCCGTTCCCGTTTCTTCTTCCGGTATATCCCGCGTACTTTCCGCGAATGACGTTTTGTCGTTAGCTTGTAGCGAGCCTCCTTATTTTCGATGTTACCAATTTTAGGCGAGACAACAGCATCGACCATCTCTTTGACGAGAAATGTCAAACTTAGTGA